>JAJDMY020000265.1:28338-57764 GCA_022345705.2 Sabuloglossum arenarium
CGTCTTCCAGAGGACCGTTTTCGCTAGGTCCGTCTTCTTGAGGACCAGCTACTTTAAGTCCGTCTTTCAGAGGACCGTTTTCGCTAGGTCCGTCTTCTTGAGGACCAGCTACTTTAAGTCCGTCTTCCAGAGGACCGTTTTCGCTAGGTCCGTCTTCTTGAGGACCAGCTACTTTAAGTCCGTCTTTCAGAGGACCGCTTTCGCTAGGTCCGTCTTCTTGAGGACCACCTTCCCGAGGATCATCTTCCTTATCTCCAAAGTCCTCGAGGCGCGTACCCGGAGACGAGGTTACTGAAGGCGACGCCGTAGATACTGAGAGTATACTCACACGCCGTAGACCACTAGGTTGCTTAGGCTTGTATTGTTCCGTAAGGGACCTCGCTCTTGCAAGGGCCGCGTTGTCAGGGATATCAGCGCGTTCGACTGGCAGTGTTGCATGTGCGGGAGTGGGGGGTGGCGGTGGTGGCTTCGTCCACGTGACATGCTCGACTTCAACTGGTTTCGTGACCTGAGGGCCTGGTGGGTTTTGTGTAGGAGTAAGGAAGCCTGGCAATTCGGTCGTGCTAGTTTGTACCTGGTAAAAGATGTTTTTCTCTGACAAACGACCCCCCTCACATTCGTCTTCGCTCTCATCGCTGCTGGAGTATGCGTAAAACGCATCGGAGAGACCATAACTTGCCCCTTCTGGAGGTGAGAATATACGCTTTGTCTTTGCTGAGCTTGCCGTGCTTGGTTCGGGTGATGCGGGCGTCATTTTGGCTTTCTTACTTGGCCTTCCCACATTAGCATCCGTATCTTTCATTGGAACATTTCCCGTAAGCGGATCTGCCTGCGGAGGAGTGGGTGGCTCTTCTGAATCACTCGAGTTGTAGATATCGTCAGGAACGCCATAACTAGTTCCGGCAGGAGCGGAATACTTGCGCTTTCTTGCTTGCGGTTTGGAGGTGTTTTCCGACTCGCGTCGTCTTGCAGCTCTGTGTTTGAAGAATACCTTCTCCTGCTTCCGCTCCATTTCCTTCTTCGCTCGCCAAAGGGCTTGTTGTGCCTCTAGCAAACCAGCTGCGCTTTCGATTGGCTCTTCTTCCTCGTTGCTTAAACTTCTCTTTGGCGTATCGGACTTGAGTATTCTCTTTCGCGAGTCAGGTCTCTTCTTAGCCCTGGCCACCGAGGGTGAGCTGTTGACGTGTGAAGATTGTGGGGCTGGCGAGCTGTTGACGTGTGCAGATTGTGGGACTGGTGAGCTTTCATCACCACTTAACCCGGGACTCTGCCTGAGGAGTGATGAAACAGTGGATGAAAGTCCGCGTGCAATACTACCGGGTAGACTTAAGATTCCCCAAGGTCTGCCCTGAGGAGTAACCGGCACATTGGATGTATCTGAAGATCTAACACGCTGCCGCTTTGAACTCGTGGATTCCTATGTCGAGTTAGCAGGGATGAGGATGAATAGAACGGCCGATTTAGATTTACGATTTCAGCATTGCCTGACTCATCAACAGAGACTACATGCTTTCGCTTGGAACCCGTAGGTTTCTATGTTCGATTAGTACGAATAAGGATGAGAGTATTAGAAGGTGACCTACTCTGTTTCCGGTGACAGGCTCATCTGCAAAGGTTACATGTTTCCGCTTGAAATGCGTGCGTTTCTACGTTTAATTAGCACGAGTAAGGGCGAGAGCGGTAGGAGTGACTTGCTTTGTAGCGGGTGTCAGACTCATCTGCGAAGGCTACAGGCATCGGCATGGAACTCGTGGAGTCCTATGTTTGATTAGCATGAATTAGGAAGAGGATAGTAGGGGTAACCTGCTCTGTCACCCATGTTGAACTCATCTGCAAAGGCTGCATGCTTCGGCCTGGAACCCGTAGATGCCTATATGACTAATTAGTGTGAGTGAGGACGAGAGTAGAAGGAATAACCTACTTTTAGATCACCGTCAGGAGTGCTTGAATGGATTGAGTTTAAATCTGAGCCAGAGTCTAAACGCATACCCGTATCTGGCATTTCATGATCGCCATTCTTTCCTGACAAGGTATCCAAGACATTTGTGTCAACGCTCGGCTTCATCGGCGGCTTGAGGTAACGAGACACACCGCCCGTAATCCATCGGGGATTACTAGCATCTGTAAAGAGATCGTGTAGTAGTGGTGAAGCCTCTTTAACGACTGGCTCGTCCTCATGCAGATACGCATCCGCACCTGCTTCAGCTTCGTCTACAGTCACCCTGCCGCCCAGAATAGAGCGCCAATTGGTGACTTTATTTACCGCCGTAGAATTTTGTGAGCGGAGCGAAGGCCGGTTTTTTCGATGCTCGAGTATAAGCTCTATCTCTTCACTTGTAAGAATAAGTCCTTTGACAGAGACAGCACGATCTTTTGCGGAAGAATCCGCAGCATAACCAATAATGCTGACAAGGCTTTGCTTAGCTGCCTTAGGAGCATTGGTGTGGAGTGGCGACAGTTCAGTTCGAACTGGGGCACCAATGTACCACTCCACCGTTACTTCTGGTGAAAGTGGCTTTCTTGAAGAAAATGAGATCGGAGCATCGCTGCTCCTCTCTGCCTCACCATCATGGGATATCATATCAGTCGGTTCTTGAACACCGACAGTCCCGCTGATGACAGCCTCATCTGCTTGGTCATTATCTCCATCGCCACTAGTAGGGTCGGCGATCTCTTCCTCGCTTATATGGCCGGCGGTGCTATCTTTGCTGGTGTGGTCGGCAGTGCCTTGCTCGCTTCTATGGCCTACGGCATCTTTCTCGCTCGTGTGGCTAGCGGTGTCTTCATCGCTATGAAGATCGGCAGTCTCCGCTTCGCTGGTCGGGCCGGTAGTGTCTTCTCCGCTAGTGGGACCGGCAGTATCTTCGTCGCTGGTAGGCCCAGCTGTGTCTTCATCTCGCTCTTTACCACTCTCGACGGCTTCTGCGGTGCGAGGTTTGCGACACAGGCGCTGCAGCTGGTCGAGTGACATAAGTGGGGATACTGCACCCCGACTTCGGAGCGCTCTGCCAGGAGTTCTGGGCTTGGCTGCGGGGGCATTCGTCTCGCCCGTATCCATCGTCTTCTTTACAGTGATTTTCGCTTTGCTTACAGTTGCTTTGCTTGTGGTTTTCGCTTTGCCTGCCCCCATCACTGTGGTATTCGGCTTCGGTTTCGCCTTAGGCTTCTTTGCCTTCGGCATTGTGGCTGATTTGAGTACCGTGAAAGGTAGAACTTAAGAAGAATTCGAAAAGCAATGCGGGCTTTTTTAGTCAGCTGCGGAGTTGTTGATCGATGGATGTTGTAACGAAGAGAACTTTTGGTGTTGGTAGTGTTGTAGTTGTTGTTGTTGCGAGGATTGGATTGTGTTGTTGCTGTGGTGGTTGTTGTTGTTGTTGCTATTGCCGTTGCTATGGTAGTGGCGGTCTCGTGATTGTCGTCGTCGTTGTTATGCTATGGTAGTTGTCGCAATCGCAGATGATGGATGATGGCACCGTGAAGTTACCTTGCGAGAATCTGACTAGACAGACGACAATGGAGCTGAAGCTGAATGGAAGAAGTTCTCGTAGCAGTTCGATGCAAAATACAAAGAGCGTGCGCAGTTGCAGAAGGTCTTCGATGCGATGTGAGCGAAAGAGATGGAGGAGAATAGGAACGGTGATGAGAGAAAGGAAGGAGGCTGTTGTTGTTGACGTGGGACCTGCAGAATCGGCCAGAAATTTTAGCGAGCGCCGCTGCCAAGGAAGTCAAGTTCTGTTTAAGGCGGCAAGGCACGTGCCCGACCGTTTGCGTACCGAGATAACAAGTCGCCGTGTTCAATCCATACTACGGATTATGTACGAAGTACTCCTATGCTTGTAACTAATGCCACGACATATTTCAATGCCGCACTGAATCTAGAGTTCAGACTGTGTGCGCTGTAACCTCTCTAATTTACAAGAACTGTACAAATTAGATATATAATAATATGCCATTCTCTGGCTGAAACAATCTTTATCTACAGGCTGATTTCTCCTCTCCATGTTCCATCCGTTAAACCCAAAGTCTGCACCAGATTCTGCCATCTCTCGCCGCCTCTCTCCTTGGTCCTCATGTATCTAAGCAGCTTCTGCCGTCGATGCACCAAGAGTCGTAGGTTGCGCTTGTTGCACTTGTCCTTCTTGCCGCCATTTTCTCTTCCACCCTGTCCCTCTAGATGATTCGCCAACACTCGAATCTTTGCGGTAAGTATGGCTATCTGAACTTCTGATGAGCCTGTGTCTGGTCCTGCGCGTGGTGTCTTTTCCGGAGGCGGCGGGAGAGTGTGATCACGTGAGACGCTAGACGGCAGCTTTGGTTCCAGGTACTTGTCCGTGTTGTGTCTTCCAAAGTTGTCAATGCACCGTTGGATATTGGCTCGCGTCCTGTCTTTACTGTTGCCATTCGCTAGACTAACGATGCGTGAAATAGCCTCTTGAGCGTTCTCATGTCGTTCTGCATGTATCTGAGCATGCTTGGCTTCCATGGCCGGGTCAGCGGTGCTCCGATCGATGGCAACTTGTGGCTTTGTAAGGGCATAGGAATATTCCAGTGAACTCTGAACCTCTGAGGGAGTGAGAAAGTAGTTGAGATGGGATTCATGCTCAGGAGTTTTTTCCGAGACTAGAGGTGCAGGATCATCCGTCGGAGTAGTCGTCTGTGATCCCGCGTGATCTAGAGACTCGATAAAAGGCGTCGTAATTCCCCGAACAGGATCACCAAGGGCTTCGGCTCGCTCTTTCTTCAATACTTCCTGCCGAACAAGATTTGCAGCTTTCCTTTGACGCGCTTGAGCTAGCGTATACGGGTCTCGATGTTTCCGCTTTTCCGCCACCTTTGCCTGATCCACAGATGTCGTAGAGAAAGAGGAATGGGATGGCCTCGAACATGAAGCGGGTGCAACTACGCGTGTTGATCTTGGAGCTGCCGCTTGGAGGAACGAGCTTAAACCTACGCAAAGTTAACAATTAGCAATGTTATGAAAGGAGGCTAAAGACAGTACCATTTTGTATCCGCAGGAGCCTGATTAAAGATATTCGTAGAGGCATCATGCAGAAATATAGAAACCGTCAGGAGAGCGATCGATCAAATTCATCCCTAGAGAGCCAAGACAGACAATTCACTAAGCCCAATTCATGTGAGGCTCAAGTCACATGCCAATTTGGAGGGCAGTCCTAGCCCTAGCCCCACCAAAGTAATTTCTGATTTCGCGATGACTTCTCGCCAATCGCAACAACAACAACAACAACCCAGATTTCCACTCCTTCTAACAACCTCTTCGAGGAAATCTGTCCAAGATGGCACCCTCAAACCTACCTCCAATCTTCAACGCTACGTCTCAAGACATTGAGATGCTTCTTGCAGCTCAATGTCACCTTGGATCGAAAAACTTGCAGGTACGGCACGGTTTTTCTCTCTATGCCTTCAAACTATCACGGTCTCTTCTATGGCAGATTACCAGACGACTAATTTGAAGTGTAGGTGCATATGGAGCCATATCTCTGGAAGACAAGACCTGATGGTATTAATATCATCAACATCGGAAAGACCTGGTACGTACACACGATCTCTCCTCATAGCAATTCTTCTGCAAAACTCCTCTTTCCTCTGCAGCTGCGTCTCAAACAGCCGGATGAGGGTCAGGATTCCGGCACCAAATACTTGCCATGATTTTTGAAATAGAGAACCTAACTAACGCGCTCTCTGCCTTAGGGAGAAAATCGTTCTCGCCGCCCGCATTATCGCCGCAATTGACAACCCCGCTGACATCTGCGTTATTTCCGCCCGCCCTTACGGCCAGCGCGCTGTACTCAAGTTCGCCGCCCACACCGGAGCTGTCGCCATTGCCGGTCGTTTCACTCCCGGTAACTTCACCAACTACATAACTCGCTCCTTCAAGGAACCCCGCCTCATCATCGTCACGGATCCCCGCACCGACGCCCAGGCCATCAAGGAAGCCAGCTACGTTAATATCCCTGTCATTGCTCTCTGCGATACCGACTCCCCAACTGAATTCGTCGACATCGCCATCCCAACGAACAACAAGGGTCGCCATGCCATTGGTCTCGTCTGGTGGATGCTCGCTCGTGAGGTCCTCCGTCTCCGCGGTACCCTCGCATCCAGAGAAGCCGAATGGGATGTAATGGTCGATCTCTACTTCTACCGCGACCCCGAAGCCGAAGAATCCAAGGACGCCGCCGTGGATGAAGCCAAGGCTCCAGGTGCGGACGAAGTCGGCGCCGCAGCAGTCGACGCCGGTTTCTCTGGAAACGCGGACTGGGAGGTTTCTGGTGCCCCTGTTGGAGCTTTCGCTGCTGCTAGTGGAACTCCTGCGGGTGCTTCTACCAACTGGGATGCTGACGGCGCTGACTGGAGCGCGGGCAACGCCCAACCCGGCAACACAGAATGGGGAGCTTCCGACCCAGCCAAATCCGCCGCTCCTGTTGCAGAGTGGTAAATACCTCCTCTTCTCAGTAGCGATGACGATTCGACTATTGTATGTACACTGATGGGAGAAAAAAGGGGGGGATGAGGGAAATGCCGCTCATTCATTCTTTGCCATGCGTGCAAACCAATACCTCAAGTCAACTAACCAAATTAAAAAAACGAAAAAGCCGTGGGGATAAAAAACTTGACCTGGCGCTCATGAGGGAAAGATCTTCAGTGAGAGCAGTTGTTTTCACTGATGGAAAGCCCTGCGCTGTCGGTTTCGGGATGTTCTTGATAGTTGCCCATCTCTACGTGCGTGGTTAGATGAATAAAAAATCATATACAAAAATTCCTGAGCCTTTGCATAAGTGATGGTGGATTGTATTTGCTTCATTTGTTGCACTGGTTGCCATCCTGTTGAAGAGAAGCAGAATCAGGAGAACTATGTGGTTTCCCTTTATACATCATAGTGACATAGAACGATCTTGAAAACTTTTTCAGTCAATATCTTAATGATATGGTAGAAAGAGTTACACTATCTCGAGTTCGTCTCTTGAATAGAATACAAATACATCAACTCCTACTTGCCATATTCTTACCTGTGTATACCAAGCATTGGCCGTTCATCTCGAACTCGGTTCTATAGATGCGGATGCCATTATGCCTGTATTATGATTACTCGCAAGTCCAGGAAACCTCAATTGTTTTGAAGGAGGATTGCTCATAATCGAGTGTACAAAATACGATAGTGCAGTTATAGCCATTTATTAATTTTCTATAATTTTCTCTGGCCACGTTGTCTAGCAGTCATCACTGATCACCCAGACAAGAAGACCTTTTTTGCTCCATACCCAGCACTTGGTATCCATGAAGCTTTGCTTTTTTACAACGATATCGGATTAAGAGTCGTTTGGAGAAAGGGGGTAAGGAAGGAAGGCATTCTGTTGAAAGGCCATTCCAATGCGGCGTCCCATGTCAGTTGCGAGATGTGCGTGTGTAGCAAAAATAGTGCTGGGACATATGGTCCACCCAGGGTTGAAAAGCAAGTGACGAAACAGAAGGAGATTGGGGTCAAGGGTTGACCTACAAGGTTTCTGACCTACTCTTTTTTCCAAATGCTACCAGTAAACGCCAAATATAATGGAATTCTGCACAAGAAATAGATAGACTATACCAGCTCATCTCTAGCTAAGGGGTCAGTCATACTGAAACAGCACGCTGATACTCTCGCCATGATGCACTCTCCGAATCGCCTGAATGCAATGGTCAGTGACTTGCGCCTCATAGAAAATCCAAAGGGACATGACTCAATTACCTCAGCAAACACAGTCCCTACATCCAGCACCTCCAATTTGGGGCACCGGCTTTGATGTTCCTCTTGCGGAACGCTGTTTGTCACCACTACTTTATCCAGAGCACTAGCATTTATCCTGTCAATTGCATCGCCACTCAATACGCCGTGTGTCAGCAATGCGTAAACCTTTGTCGCGCCCTCTTTCTTCAATAGCTTTGCAGCACGGGTGATAGTGTTTGACGTATCTGCTAGGTCATCCACAAGGATAGCTAGGCGATTGGCGACATCGCCAACAAGCATCATAGTCGCATTTTGGCGGTCGGTGATGCGCGTGGGACGGCGTTCCTTAAGCTTGTGCTTAGTTTAGCTTCTCACGAGATATCTTGAAAACTTCCACACCTTGTGAATCAGCGCAAAGTCCATTCCAAGTCCATCAGCAATAGCTGTTGCCCTCTTTGCACCCCCAGCATCTGGGCTCACAATCACGGCATCCTTGTAATCTGGAATGTTGTATTGAATGTACTTTTTGAGCAGCGGGCGTCCATACAGGTTGTCCACAGGGATGTCAAAGAATCCTTGATACTGCGGGTCGTGCAAATCCATCGTAATGATGTGGTCGGCGCCAGCACATGTGAGAAGGTCAGCAACAAGAGTGCCAGCTTGAGCGACCCATTGCTTGTATCCTGCCCGAGGCGCAAAAGAGGTGGCATCCTCATTCATTTGAGTTGGACCTTGGTTCGGCGAGGGTGCTTGACTATTGCGCTCTCGACCATCCGCTATCTCTGATTTGACGGAGTCGGATGTATTACTTCGGTTCATACCACCGGGCCTCGGACCCGGATATCGGCTCTTCTGTAGGCCATAAGAAGGTAAGGAACCATTCTGTTCTTCAAGTTGTGCTTTACTCAGTCGCTTGAGCAACCCATCTGTACTTCCATTCAACCCAGCACTCTCTGGTGTGCCTGGATTCGGCGTCTCCGGCCTGCTTTCGAACGTGTAAAAGTCAGGCTTGTTGAAATTTGCCGGCGCCTTAGCAAGAGGAGCACCAGTCTTGTTATAGGGAATATCGCTCTGTCTAGAGTAAGGGAAAAGGGGTAGCACAGCGGTGACCCGTTTCGCAGATGCCGTCTTGCACGCCGAAATTGTAATCAGAAGTTCCATCAGATGGTCGTTGACTTTGCCTCCGCCAGATTGGATGATAAACACATCTTTACCTCGCACCGACTCTCCAATCTCAACACGGGTTTCGCCAACAGAGAATTTGCTCAAGATGACTTTGGCTGGAGGTATGCCCAGGTGGTTGCATATTCTGTTGTTAAGCTGCGGATGGGAGCTCCCGCCCAAGACAACAATGTTGCGTACCATGATTGTTGTAGGAAACTAAGATAGCTAGAGTCAGATTCGAAGACTCCTGCTTTTGGAGATGGGTCGGATAGTCCAAGAATCATGCCATTAACTTACATTGTTGAAGAAACTTTGAAATGACACTCACACAAACCCCACTGCACTGCGATATCGGAACTACAGCAGAAAGACCGTTCGAATGGTGTCCAGATGAAGCAGATGGAGAAGCTAGCAGTGGCAGAGCAGATTCTGCCTAAGACACTGCACCGGAAATATGTGACAAGCAGAGGAGGGTGGGATTGAGTCGTTCTGTGTGGGCGGGCCACTTTTTTTTTCGCAAGAATGGATTTCCACTAGAGCTGACTCGGTAAGTCGGCCCTGAACGTAACTATCCTGTTATCGATAACACCACCGCCGAGGCAGTGCCCCAAATATATGGATGGCATATATTCGCCTCAGTTCATTTGATGCGGAGAACTGGCTATTCATCATGAAGTCTGTGACTGTGTTCAAAGCGGTGTGCAAGGAGCTATCTACATTTTATATCCGCATGAGCTTGCGCGATGTCGCTGCGGCTGTGTCATGCATCCGAGTCCTCCCACCAAGCCGCATTTCACCACGGGTTTCACATCAGAATATCCATTGGTCGGCAGTCTACTTGTACCTGATTTGCATACTGACTCAGTGCCATCAGGCCAACATTTCTGCACCAACACAGTACACTTGTATTCTTTGCACACATGTTTCCTAGTCTATTCCAAGATCCCGGAGAGGCCCGACACTTGTCGCTTGGACAAACCTAATATAATAAGTCTAATGATCCGACCCGGTTAATCACGAGAGATTCACGTATCAGGTAACGGGCGCAACAGCTAAAGAAGAATCTTAATTCCAATACCTGCAAAAGCCGAACACATCTGATTCCACAATGCTGTACAGTGCTGTGGATTATGGCGAACCTGAACCCAACACACAGGTTGGCCAGTCGGGTCATTCCAGTAGAGATCCCAAATTTACACATACGCATGCCATAAAACGATTGGAGGAGAAACACCGAAGTAAGTAAAGCCAGCCGCAGAAAACTAACACTTTTGAAAGAAACAAAGCGTACATTGACCGCCGTTATAAGACAACGGCGCGGTGAAGATATTGATTGAAAAATTGAGAAATAATCCATCTCAGAATACGCTGATGTAGTTTCCAATTCTCTCCTTCTGGTTTTGGGCGATGCATTCAGCAATCCATGTGATGTTCCGGATTTCCTACATCAGCGGTTAGGTAAAGAAGATGTAGCACGAGGCTAACTGATGGGTTGCCATACCTGCTCCCTTAGCTTCACCCAAGCAAAAACAACTGCATACGTGAACTGCCTCGTAAAGGCTCCCTTCGCGATCTCCATCTCCTTCTGATAAAACATGTCTTCCAGGCTTTTCCCTTCCGAGCCACCATTTCCGCTCATATTACCTGCGCTAATACTTGAACCTCCCAAGCCGCCTCCTTGGCCCAAACCCGTCGCGTCAAAGAAAGTCCTATAGTCGTTTACACCATCAACGGCAACCCTCACACCTTCGACATCGTCAGCTCGGGACAGCATGAGCGTGCCTTCTGGGTAAAGTCTGCCAAAGTTTGGGTAAAGCTTCTTTCTGTCGGCTTTAGATAGTTCAGTGCCAAATGAGTTGAGAGTAATATTGATGCTCCTTCTGTCCGCTTCAAACTCCAACACCTCTGACATGACCTCTGCAGTCGGTGTTCCCTTCAGGTCTGGGTGGTTGTTGACGAAGTGGTAGAAGTCTTCTAGATACGACTTGTACAGTGTATTTCGAATGATTTCGATGTTCAATTCATCCAAGTCCTGCGAACTTAACGAGCCTTTGAAATATGGTGCAAGCGGTGTTTCTACCAACACTGAGTTGTAAAGATCTTCAACGTTCGTAGCTACACAGAGCACAGGCATAGCCTCGAACCAACCAAGAGGATGACAACGCTCCAGCAGTTCTCGGGTATCCCGCTCGTGTAAGGTCCCTGTGATAAGAAGCGCTACATTGTCGATCATATAGCCGTAGGTCAGGTAGTCCATGAATTTTGCGAGAGAGCCAACTGCGTTTGCTCGCAAATAACGAAACTCAGATATGAGCTTGTCTGTGGTCTTCGATGCAAGAAGAGACGTTGATGGTGAGGGCGGAAGAGCGGCAAGAAAATCACCGTAGGCGGGAGAGAGTTGTAACTTCAGATCTACAAACGGAAGCTGTTAGCTCAAACGAAATGTAATTTCTGGTTCTCCAAGGTAGCACACCATCGAGATTTTCACACTGAGTTAGGTTTCCGTAGTTCTGACTCGTCAAGAGACTATTTCGATATCCTCGCACCAGGCCTTCGATATAGCTTTTAGACCATTGTCAGCATCCATTTTGTGCAGTAAAACAGGTCAAGGGAGGAGATACCCATTGTTAACATTAAAGAAGACTCCCTCCATTTGGACAATACTGCATACGCAAATACCACAGTGCGGTTAACTCTGGCGAATGTAGTCGAGGTCGTCACTCTTGAGAGCTTCCATAGCTAGGCACGTGACCGAACTTTCGGCTGGCAACCACACAACTGAACTCCAAAAATTCTTTCGCGACTTGCACAACCAGCTCACTACTAGAGCTACAGACACCACCAACCTTACCGTAGACAGACTTCAGTATATGAGGGATTGCCAAGATGACACTCTTTATTCTTACCGAGACGAGCGCGGGGTATGCCCTGCTAAAGGCGAGCAGCAAGAAGATTTTGAAAAAAAAGGATAGTGCTGAAGATGCCTTTGCGGAGAAAGATGCATGCAGCCTGTGAGTCTCAATTCAATCGGACACGGCCATCGGATGTGTTTGCGCAACTTATCACGGATACTGATTGAAATTCTCACCTTACAGACTAAAGCTGAAGCAATTCCAAAAGTTCGACAAATCTCAGACAGCGACGGCGGAATCTACAGCCATTATCGAAGGGAAAGTCTCACCTCTACTTGCGTCACTCCTTGACACGCTCAAAGGCGAGAAGGCGGCATCGCTGGCTGTGGCCGACCCGAAGCTTGGTAAACTCTCCTTCTCCAGAGCTTCTTTTGCTAAAATCGCTCCACTAATGTAATTAATTGAAAGGCAATGCTATCAACAAAATCCCCTCTCTCAAGATCGAGGTAATCTCTGACTCATCTACCGCTGATGTATACCGGGCCATTCGATCTAACCTGTCGTCCCTCATTCCTGGCCTTTTCCCCTCGGACGTTTCCACAATGACTCTTGGTTTGGCGCACTCTCTCTCGCGCCACAAGCTTAAATTCTCCCCAGATAAAGTCGACATCATGATAGTGCAGGCAATCGGTCTCCTTGATGATCTAGACAAAGAACTTAATACCTATGCTATGCGTGTGAAGGAGTGGTACGGCTGGCATTTTCCAGAGATGGGCAGGATTGTCAACGATAACCTTGCTTACGCAAAAGTTATTCTCAACATGGGGATGAGGTCAAATGCAGCCAATGCAGATCTTGCAGCGATACTACCAGAGGAGATCGAGACTGCTGTGAAAGCCGCTGCGGAAGTGAGCATGGGAACAGAGATTACCGAGGAGGATTTGACCAACATCAAACAGCTGGCGGATCAGGTTATTCAATTCACAGAATTCCGACAAAATTTATCAAATTATCTGTCAGCTCGGATGACAGCTATCGCACCGAACCTTACAACACTTGTAGGAGAGTTAGTCGGCGCCAGACTGATTGCGCATGCAGGTAGCCTGATGAACCTGGCGAAGAGCCCAGCAAGCACAATTCAAATCTTGGGAGCAGAGAAAGCCTTGTTCCGAGCTCTGAAAACCAAACATGACACACCAAAATACGGGCTTATTTTCCACGCTTCACTCATTGGCCAAGCTACCGGCAAAAATAAAGGAAAAATTGCACGGATGCTCGCGACAAAAGCTGCAATTGGTCTTCGCGTGGACGCTCTGGCCGACTGGAGCGCCCATGGTGAAGGGAAGGGCGCAGAAGTCACCGAAGAAGAAAAGTCGGCACTAGCCGTTGAATCACGAGCAAAGATCGAACGGAGATTAAGAGTACTAGAAGGAAAGCCTCCTCTTCCGAAGGGCGTCACTGTGGGCCCTAGTGGAGGGCCCCCTCGCACACCAGGAAAGTGGGAGGTCAAGGAGGCTAGAAAGTACAATCCGGATGCAGACGGTCTTTTAGGAGATGAGCCTGCTGCTTCCGTTGCGACGAAATCCAAAGAGAAGAAGAAGAGAGACAGGGATGGCGACGTTAAGATGTCTGAGGCAGTCAAGGGGGAGATTTCTGAACCTGAGGATGAGGATATGGAAGACGCGGAACCTGTTACCCCGAAGGCGTCTTCCAAGAAGATCAAATCAGAAGCGAACGGCACAGAGTCCAAAAAGAAGTCGAAGAAGGAAATCCCTGAGCTAGACGATGTGCAGTATGAGGCACTCGCTGAGGCGGCAGGCATGAGCGTGAAGAAGTATAAGAAGAAGCTGGCAAAGGGGAAGATCGAGATGAGCGCAGACGGGACTCCGACAGCCAAGAAGACATCCAAGAAGCCGAAAAGGGAGAGGTCTGATTCTGAAGGGAGCGAAGACGAGCAGGGGGGTAGTGCTGGCAAGGCAGAGAAGTCAAAGAAGAGAAATAAGGAGGGTGGCGGAGAGAAAGAGAAGAAGTCAAAGAAGAGAAGAAAGGACTGAGCGCAAATTTTTTCTTTGGTGATATCCAGCGTTCGAAAAGACGGCTTCAATCTGACCTCCAAAGTGGCGAATGTATGTACAGGATCATTCGTCCCACCTGTACGTTTTTTTTCCTTTCATCTTCACTTGTCTACTACAATCAGGCGTATGTAATGGGCTATGAAAGACAAAATAAACGACTTGTAAACGCTCAAGACCAGCCATCACTAGTGACTTCTCTGTAGGCCAGAAAGGGATTTCACCAGTTTGGAGTATATACGCTCAAGAGTATCTATGGATTAACATTCCGACATTTACTTGGACAGTCTAAAATGAACGTTGAGTATGGAATGAGGATATAATGTAGAGAATAGAATAGTGAGGGCTAGTCGACTTTAACTGCCCGGATTCATGCCTCTTTAATAATAATACACCAAATATCTAGAAGCATATGAGAATCACAAGGCCGTGAACCATAATACAATCCACGCAGATCTTCCATCACGCACAATCACATCACATCACCGACCCCACACCACAATACGAAAACTGCCTTCTAGGATATCTATACATCTTGCAAAATAACACATTTAGGATTCTTAAGGACAGTCAAAGGACAAACAAACCTGCTGCCTCCATTTCTTGTTATGTAGCAGAAACTTTTTTGAGGAGATAAACAATTCTGGTGATTATTGTGGTTGTTATCTTTTTTTTTTTTTTTTTTTTTGGGCGGGTGGATGTTGTGGATTCGTATTTACTTCAACTGTTTAGCGTGTTGTCTGGGGTTTATGTTGTTTTGTTGTCTCCTGTCCGCTGATTGTTGTTGATATGGTGAGTGTGATTGATCGCAGACCAGCGTGATTAGACGTCACGTAGAGTTGATATATAATATCGGTAGGCGATGAGGCCCAAGCACCCCCAATCTCAAACATCCTCCTCCTCCACCTCCATCACATCCCTTTCCGCTTCCCTTTCCCCCCTCCCCAAAACCTCTGCAATAGCCCTTAAAATCTCCTCCACCTCCTCCTCCTTAAACCTCTGATCCATCTCCTCAACCACAACATCCAACTCCGCCGTCGTCGCCGGCCTCAGGTTCAGAATCATGAGGTACTCTGGTTTTTCAAGCCCGTAGATTGAGAGCGCTTTTATGAGTGCTGAGATTGTGGTTGTGGAGTAGCCGTGTGTGGAGATGAGAGGTGAGGGTGGCGTGTGGAGATAGTCGATTAGCTGGTGGCGCAGGGGTTAGTTTGACACCCGGCAAACGGATTGCGGCGCATGCTACCTCTTTCATGACGGTTTCGAGGTTTCCGCTCTTCATGGAGGCGGAGGCGCCGCGCTCTTTCGCGAGCTTGTCGTAGCGTTCTCGCATGCTTTGAAGATGGATCAACACTTCGTAGTTGGAGAGCATTGCGCTTTGAATTTCCAGGATCTGGGCAGAGCGGTTTAGTTAGTTAGTGCTAGGAACACTTAGGAATGAATCGAGTAGGGATTTGCTAACCTGCATCGTGAAATCCTAGTTCCTTGCGGTGAGATGAGGTTTGTTGGAGGCTGTGGTTGGAATTGAAAAATGAATGGCGACCTCACAGGATCTCGGTATATAGCCTAAATACCAACAACCACCTATCTCTAAAACCCACCCTTTGGTCTTCGGGGATGCAATATACATACGAGGTACCTCCTTTCAACTCATACCACTCAAATAAATCCTGACATATCCTATTCGTGAACATCTACTACTATCCCAGAACACGAGAAATCACTTCATTTTTAACCTTAAACGGAACCAGAAAATTCGTTAACCATCTTTCAATTCATTTTTCTTCGTTGACGCTACCACATTTTTGCCATATTTTCGTTTTCACCTAGAGCTGCCTAGCCAACTCCAGATCTTCTCGATACGTAATAGAACGTTACATAAAGAAGCTTGAGAGCCAGCTACAGATCTGGAAAAGGGGTGACAGAAAGTTTCGGAGACAGAGAGGCGATAGGATAGTTGAGATATGCTTCCTCCAGAAAAATAAAGAGTAGACAATATCTATGGAATTGGTGGGAAGTGGGGATCAAAAAAGCCGTGCCAAACCCAGGGTATTCCATCGCTTTTGCCGGGCCGAACAAACCATGTCACGCCAAGAAGGAACAGAATCTAACCAAGCAGCAGGTCAGGGTCGATGTCAAGAGAAGGGCCGTCGTTGTTTGTCATTGACCAAAGTATGTCCTTAGGAACCTGCCAGCCGTGAAGCCTGCAAGCCCGAATAAACGCATCAAGGGCCTCTCCGGCTGAGTAATCTCTCGATGGACCATTTCCTAGTCGCGCAGGGAACGGTTCGGTACTGGAAATTGCCATGCGGACCTGCAGGAGTACGGATTCCATGGATGAGACAGCGCTCCAGCCGGAGTTGGTGAGCAGCTGTGAGATAGTGTTAGCATGAATTATATTCAGAATAGGTTCATTAAGATCAAGTTCAAGTCCATATGTATACGTACCTCCATACACATGGCGCCACCAGCAGTAACATGCCCCCCTCCCCTCTGTGAAAAGCCAAGAAACCTTGGTCTGATGACTCTCACAAATGGCGGGCTCATGGGATATTCCTTTCCAAACCTCATCTCTATCACCACGCTGGTGATACCTTTTTGCTTCATGTCTGCACTGAGCGGCAGCTCTGGGTCAAAGGTATGCAATTCCACGATCCACTGGTATACATTCGTAATACGATGGGGGTCGATGTACCACCCCAGTTCATGGAGCGGCTGCTTCCTCTGAAGCTTGAGGATTGTACTGAGCTCTCGCTGTATAGCGTTTGTAGCTGCTGAAGTGGCGTATACCGGCGATCCAAGAATGGGAAGTGACGAATGGTCAAGAGTGCCAGGCACAAAGTCTGTTTTAGTAACGTCTTGGGAATCGTCGCTTGTAGACTTTGATTTGCCTTTGTTTGAAGGCTTGTCATCATCGCTGAGAAAAAGGTTCATGTCTTCGATATCAGTTGCAATGCTGAGATCATCTGCCATCTCAATAATCCGCCTCTTTTTATTTCCGACATTTGAATATATTGCTGCAGCGCCTAGTGCCTCTCGAAAGCTCCTGGAAGTTCCCACGGCGCTAACTGGAATTGACAGGTGAACTCCCTGGTCTCCCTTAGCGATGAATCCTGTATCCTGGAGAACTTCTGCTAACAGCTTCGATTCCTCAATTTTTTCTTGGGAAGCGCTCTGGACAAATAGGTATCGCGTCTGTATCCAGTCGAGCTTATCCACAACGATGTGGGGGTATCGACTGACAAACTCCAGCGGGACATTCACAATTTCATTAAGACATATTGCCATTACTACCTGAAGTTCGCTATTAGGCCATGGTGGGGTTGGAATGGTCACATCTCTGTAAACCCGAGAGTAAGTCGCGGCGGTACCAGAGTCCAAGGTGTGATAGACGCCATTTCCGAAGGCTCGTCCATTAACGATTCGGTCGTAATTTAATCCCTCTCGAACAATACCATGCCAACTACCTATTCCGCTACCATGCCATGCAAATATGGTAGGATATGCCGGATTGAGCTTTGGGGTTTCGGCCTTAAGTGAATTTAGGAATCTTTGCTCCTTATCAGGAGCACCCATAGCAAAACGGAACTGGGTCCAGCTAGGCATACCGATTACGCGGTCCTCTCCGGCAACACTCCCGTTAGCAGGGCCATCAATCTCAAGGATGCATGACCTATTCGACGCAATGATCCACCGCAGCATGCCCAAAGCAGCAGGAGATATCCTGTCTTCCCAGCGTTGAAGGGAATTGACGCGATCAGCGACGTGCTTGTTTCCCGTTATGAAGGAGCGCATCTCAGAAACACTGGGCAAAGTGTTCAATATCAAGAAGACAGCACGGCGCTTCCCATGATCAGAAAGCAGATCAAAACTCTGATCGTATTTGATGAAGTATGCCTGTATCGGCCCCTTTATGGAGTGATCGATTCGATTGTCCTGATACAACCATACTGGACTTCCTACCTTCACAGTCGGATAGCAGGAAATATCCACAATGCGGCAATGCCTCTGCGCGTTATAGAATCCCATAGCCTTCAAGACTATCCAATCCCCTATTGTGAGAGGACACGCGGTCTTCGCTCCAGAATGCGAACCCGGGGCTTGTGCTGAGTCTTCAAAAACTATCTCTGAGGTATCTGGAAAGAATGAGACACTATAAGCTCTCACAGCCTCATTGTCGTGAGGGTCTGGTAACCCGAAGTTCGCTGAATTATTGTTCTGAATGAGGCTGTGGCCACCCAACTCTGACCCTGGGTGATAGTCAAATGGCGTCGGAACAGTCAAGTTCATTCCAATAGGGAAGTCATTCAGCCTCCCGCTTGTAGTAGCGGCATAGCAGAAACTCACCAGCAAATCGACTACCTTAGGGTGTGCTGAGACCTCGTACTCAATGCTCGGCCCAAAACCTAAAGACATGTATTGGTACAAACAAAGCCCGTTTGAACATACATAAGGCCTCAGTGCCTCGAAGTCAGAAGTGACCTTGCAGTGACAGACCATGCAAAATTCAGTGCAGCGGACAACATGGCGGAGCACGAATTGCATTCCAATAAGCGGGAATGAAGCAGGGGGAACCAGATCCTCATTTGATGCATCAAATCGCATGCCAGACAGCTGGTCACCCATGGCAAGAGGGGAAAGAGTGCTCTTTGGGAGGTCCTCGAAGTAGTATTTGTCATCGATGTAATTCCGGTCAGCGTTTGTGGTGGTGCTCTGAAAATCATTGTAGAACATTTCTGCACCGTCCCAAGTAAATCCCATGCCCACACGGTAGCTGAGAAGTTTCAAAAGCCTATGGTCAAGTAGCTCTTGCAAGGGTGCCCCGATGAAGATGCCTTGAAAGCCATCATCTACTGTATCTCCCACCTCCTCACTAGACTTGTTTGCTACTGCTGCAGCAGCCCTAAGCCCGTGTGCTGAAGAAAGTGTTTTGCGGTCAACTTCGTTTGAATGATTTCTTGTACTAGCTCTAGTGAAAGCTGACGTAGCCTCACTCAAGGTAGGTTTGTAGTGAGAACCGACACCGACAAGCATCTCAATGTTGCGTTTGTGATGGTTCTCCTCACGGATTAGCTCATTGAAGTCCATATATCCGGCTGTGTAGTGTATGAGAAAGATTAAGTATTTCTGCTTGGAGAGTCGCCAAGCCTGCATGGCCTCCTCTGATATACCGAGCTTAGAGATACGGCAAGAGATGCTGATAAATGCCTTATCCCCCATCATAAGAGGGCCCAAGTGACCGACCTTGAATCCTGCATTTTTTGCAGCCAGGAGGTCTGATCGAATCCGAGCGCGAAAGTTGGGAGCTGAGACTTTGCTAGTAGACTTAAGTCTATCGTCATTTATCTCGTCAAATCCGAAGCTCTCCTCAATAGAATGATCAGACCAATTGTCTTCAGAGTCGCCATCACTGTCATTATCCGTATCTTGATTCTCTGTGGTTAACTTCTCAGGCGGGCTACCGTCGTCCAGGAAGATTGGATTGCTTTGCGTTCCATCGGAGAGCGCTTTGGTGAGACCATTAGAAACTACAGAGAGTATCTTCTCTATCGGAGTGCCGTACAGCAATGCAGACATCTCTTGAAGGGCAGAATCCACACATGGTAGGCTATCTGAGGTTGTGTACAACATTATTTGATGTGTTGAAGGATACTCAGAGACATCTGAAATGGCGTCAGTGAAACAAAAGGAAGTGAAACAAAAGGACCGCGTTGTCTAAAGCATATCACACCTGGAATAAGAGCCGTGATAGCCACGTCTTTGGCATGCAATCCTGGCAATGTAAAGGTAAAATTGAATGCGCCATCTTCGTCTCCGGCGCGAAGACTAGATATGCCAGCAGCCAGAGTGTTGTGCTTCATGGCCTCTAGATCGGTCACATAGGCCTTTCGAGGCATGTTGAAAGTGCTTCACTAAGTGTGTGCACTCGATGGTGGAGTGGAAGAGAATACGCACGAATGTGGGTGAGGGAGTAGAAAAGAAAGCGGGCATGATCGATAACATTCGTTATGAATGGTTCGAGCAAGCCGTTGCTGCATCAACCATAGAGACCTCAACTTTGCTGCCGTAAGGTATTATAACCATAAATTCCATTAAAAGATACGAAGATCTAATACATAACTACGTTGTGTTGAGAATGAAGTGTTGTAGGGCGAATTTTTAGATTTCTGAGAATTAGGGCTGAAGAAGCTACGGCTACTGCGCACTGGGAAGATGCTGGGAAGTGAATAAGGTTTCGGTTGATAGTTTTCTCCAGTGGCTTAAACAGGCCCATGTCTGCCGTTTTCGTTATGTAATCCACTTTGCACCACATCGCCCTATATCGATCTGTCGCCTGTTGTCTGCTTCCATTGAATGCCGTCATGGCATCTTCACACTCAGCAGACGTCTCTGCTGAACAACTTCAATATGCACCAAAATCCGCTCATCTCGCCGACGCTACCCTTTCTCCGTTCCTCGAACACTCCTTCTCGGCCACTGACTACCTCAACACGACCCTTCCTTCTCTATCGGTCTCTCTCCACCCACCTGCTTCGTCCGTACCGCTCGCTGAACTCTCCACACAAACACAGACCCTTCTGTCATATCTCAGCGCCCACACTTCCAGGCTTTCGAACATCCTGACCCAATTGACTGATGAGATGTTGCGAAGTAGTTCTAGATTGGCTTATGAAGTCGAAGTGCTGAGGGGCGAGACGATGGGGCTGTCCGAGCTTCTCAAGGAGGGGCTCACTGTGGATATAGGCAGGTTTGTGCGAGGAGAGTTAAGCGCCAACGCAAGACCCACAGAGGAAGAGGGAGAGTTAGGCGAAGGTGAGCCGATTGGACGGCAAAGAGACGGTGCTATTGCGGACAAGAAAGACGAAAAAGAAGAAGTACCACAGGAACCGGACCTTCCACCGTACATATCTCAGTTGCGAACTCTCACGCTTGTATCAAAACGCTTAGAGACGGTCATCAGGGTGTTTGGTGATGCGATGGAATGGACTCTTCCTCCTTCGGAGATCTCGCTCGCATCCTCTTTCATTTCCGTCTCTGCCCCTGAGCTAGGCTCAAAGGCTTACAGTCAGGAAGAAAAGGGGCAGGAGATTGCGAAGAAGATGAGGGAAGAGATTGCGGACTTACTCACCAGTAATGACAATGATGCCGACAACAGTCGTGGCGTTGAAGCTGCCAGAAAGCGTGTTGGTGAGCTCCGCAATCTAGTCCTTGTGTGGAAAGGAACTGCAGAAGAGAAAGCGAGGGCGAAATTTGTGGAAGAGCTAGCAAGGCTTGTGGATGATAGACAAAGGGCATTAGAGCAGGAATTAGATGAAAGCAAGCGCAGACAGGGAGCGCATGCTGAGCGGACAATAACAAGTTCACCACGTAAACACGACGGAACTTCTACTCGAGTGAGCGAAGCCCCTGAAACTGCCGATCAAGGTCGATTCGGGTGGGTAGGAAAGGATGGGGGTTATGGATTTATCAATCAGCTACAGAAGATGAGGAGTGGGCTTTGAAAGAATCCAGATCTCCGCCTCACATCAATATCTTCTAGGCACTGAATGGCTTAGCCCCTAATCCCTTGAACAATTCTCAATGGCTGTCGGGAAAACTTCACCACAGTCAACTATCTTTCCATCAATTGTCAGCACACCACAGTAATCGCAAGACTGGAGCTTCTCGGGACTATTTGGGGCAAATATCATTCATCATGGCGATACCAAAGTTGAGATGGCTTTCAGGTATTAGCATTGCATTGAGGGGATTGTGTGACCGCACGAAATCTCCATTTCCAGAGCTAGTTCTCTCGACACTGAATAGTCTAACTGCTATTGCTTCATTTTGTCAAGACATCACCACAAGATGCTCGTCTCTATTTCCCATACGTCTAAAAATCCACAAAAACCCCCTGAAAAAAAGGAATGGTCAAGTGGGGTTAATTATCACAGAGCGGATAGATATCCCTCACACCGTCATCAACGCAAAAGACCAACAACCACCCTCGGTCATCCCACCCACCTACCCAAAAACTAGCGCCCTAACCTCAATGCTCTCCCTCCCCGGCGTCCCCTCCGGGACCCTCGGATCTGCAAACGCCGTGTGCGGCACCCTCCCCCACTTCCCAACCACCTCATGGGAATCAAAACACTTCAGCAACAGCCTTTCCCGCTCACCCATCCCACTCCAATAATACCACCTCTGCCCTTTCTCATACCTCACCGCGACCGTCTCGCCCACCCGATCCGGGTATCGATGTTCCACGCTCACGAGATCTTCGTCGCGCACGCTCGCACCGTCGGCGAAGGCGAGCGGTGGGTTGTAGACGGGGGGATTGAGGGGACGCCAGACATTGATGATGCGGTAGCGGGACTGGGTTTGTAGGACTGTGGCGGCTTCGGAGGGGGGGAGGTGGATCCGTACGCGGTCGGCGGCGCTGCGGGGAGATTGGTCGATGTGGACGCGGGTTACAGGCGCTCGTGGGGCGCCTGGCGTGGTCCTTCTAATGGTGTGATCGAAAATAATGACCTTCTTCACCCCCTCTACATGCTCGAAAATCAACTTCTCGACCTCAGGGTAATAGGCCTTCTTGATCCTCTCGTCATCCTTAAATTCCTTTTCCTCACTCTCTGGGACGTTTGTGAGAGCCTCGAAGGCGTAGGCGTCGAGGCTGAATTCTGCTTCCCGCCCCCGGATGTCGGTGAGTGCGACTGATTGCTGCGTGTCCGAGTAGTTGCGCTGAGGCTGCCCGGGAGGAGGGGTGTTGACATAGTTGAAGGGGGTGGAGCCGTCTGTGGGGGGGTTGAAGAAGGATAGGGGGACGGTTACGGGACCTCGGGGGAGGGGTGAAACTGGCTTTTGGGCTGCTTCACCCTCTGGTTTAGTAGCCAGTGTAAGGACGGGATTGTGTAGAATTTCTGTAGCGGTAGCCATATTTTGCAGTTTTGCGTCCTCACCAGCCTCTCTTTCTTCCCTTTCAGTTCAAAAGATACTGTATCCTACCAAACCGAAGAAAACCTCCCATCCGGGTCGTTTATATAACATCGGAAAGAAAAGAAGAAAAAAAAACCCCCCCCTCTTCCTCAGTAATCGGATTTCTAATACATATATTCCTCCCCCAGGACTTGTGATATAAGAGGTTGTACTATCCTAATTGCCACCGACAATTAGATTTTAGACATCACGTCATGGACGAATATATTTGTCAGCCGAGCACGTTGTTCGGGGAATGTGATTCTGGGCGAGGTTTGGATTCGGTATAGGTAGCTATTGGCTGAGTTAGGGAAGGCTGATCATGGGAGGGATTGTTATGAATGTGATTTGAGAGCTTGTGTATGACAATGGGTGGTTTTGTGACATGTACTAATGGTACTTTATCATGTTCTTCCGGATTTTGATGAGAACATCGACCTATAGCACTGCTCATCGGACCGGCATATCTGCGCTGATTGTCTGAATGACGGCTTATATTCGGCTATATAAGTGAGGGGATATTGAATGAATGTGGAGAGAAGATAGATAATGATCGAATATAATAGAAAATCCCCGAGATGCAGATACTTTTTTAAAAGAAAATACATATACACAACTAATCTAACCCCCAACTTCTAATTACAGAAATTCTCAAACATGTTGACTCCTCTCCCCAAAGAACCCAATCAGCCAACCCCCCCACCAGCAGTCACCAGAACCAAGGAACAACCTGCGATACACTCGGCGGATTTGGGAGGGCACGAGGCGGTTGTGCGGCTGCTGCTGGAGAAAGGAGTCACGTCTTTCGTCTCCCACGTAGGCAGCTTGCTCCAACAGCAGTAGCACTGCCATCCCGCGCTCACCGTGGGCTGCTGGTGCACGACGATTGCTCGTTTGAGAGCTGGTGGTGTGTGGGAGCGAGAATTGATGAAAGAGAAGGGATTCCAACTGATAAAAGAAAGGAATACTAAGGGATGGAGGAAAACGCAGTGTACTGGTTAGGAGACCGTGGTAGAATACTTAACCAGCTGCCTTATCTCTTCAAGTAAAGAATTCAGTGCTCCATGCTATGAGCTTACCTCTCCATCGAGCCTCCGGTTCAATGGAATCGTAGGCTGAAGAACGGAAGTCGAGACGAGCTTCCTTCAAGCCGATGCGGAGTACGGAGTAGGAGAAATCGAATTGCCAAGTCGTGAATTTAAAGGAAGAGAAGAGAGGGGAGGATGGAGGGCAAAGATTATATCTGAGTTGAGGTAAGGAGATGCCTTTGAGTGTGAAAGCGACATCGATTCTGAGAGTGCTTGGGTCGTGTAATAGAGGAAGAAGGAGAATAAGTGGGATGAGGCCAGGTCTTATAAGTCGCATTGAGCGAGGGCACGTGCAAAGGGACAGGGAACATTTGAGCCGTTTAGGAAGTCCGAAATCGGCCTCCTATGCCAGTTCTGATGAATTTCCAATGTAGAGATTTTTCAGTAGCATAACTAGATTGTTAGTTGGAGAATTAACTGACCATGGAACCGGGAGTCCAGCGCGGGTGACTAAGCCTTAAAAGCACGTGAGGGTCTAAAGAGCCGCATGACGCAAGTAGCGACATGTCTCGATAACCTCAACAATTACCGAAATGTCAGACCGAGAAGATCGTCGCAGATCCCGCTCTCCTCGTCGCCGCTCTCCTATCCCGGACAATCGATCTCGCGGGAATCGTGATGACAACAGCCAGCGAGATCCCCCTCGAAGAAGGGAAGAGCGTCGCGGTGGCGGCAGTGGTGGTTTTCGATGGAAGGATCAAAGACGCGAAGATGATAGAAATATAAGCGGGGGAAGAGATACGTGGAGGAATGGTAGAGACGATCGCGATGCGGACAGGAGGCGCGATTATCGAGACAATCGCGACGTAGATAGGAGGCAGGATGACCGAGACGCCTACAGCAGAGGAGTTGACCGCGATGCTGGAAGGAAGCGAAGAACCTCGAGGTCGCCAGCAAGGGAGAAAGATACAACTGCTCCTCCAGCTGAGAAGGTGGCAGACAAGCCAGAAAACCCAGGCAAACCCGAAAAGTCAAAGAAGCCCAAGAAAGCAGCTGGCCCTCCGGAGCAGATGATCATCGTCCACGTCAACGACCGCCTAGGAACAAAGGCCGCAATCCCCTGCCTCGCATCCGACCCTATAAGTCCGTCTCATTTCCCTTCCATATATGCTTCCAGCAGACTAACTAAAATCCAACCCAACATAGAGCTTTTCAAAGCCCAAGTCGCCGCGAGGATCGGCCGCGAGCCCCATGAGATCATGCTGAAACGTCAGGGAGAACGGCCGTTTAAGGATGCACTTACGCTGGAGGATTATGGGGTTAGTAATGGGGTGCAACTTGATTTGTGAGTTTTCCCTTTTTTTTCTTCTTCCGGTGATGGGTTTGGGGATGTGCGGCTAATGGATTGCGTTATTTAGGGAGGTTGATACGGGGGATTAGCTGGGGTGAGGACCTTTTTGGGTTTGGTATGCCGGAAGAGCTGGCAGGGCGGCGAGAGCGGTTGGGATTTTATTGTCTTGATTGTGAAGAGCCCGTTAATTGTATAAAAAGAATTGCGTCTCATGGATTTTGACAGTCGCTTTTGGCTTCTATGGAAGAAGAGATTTCCTGTTTGACCCTCTCGATATAACTCTCGTATTCTTTCCGTAAAGCCGCTCGAGGAATCCTCTAAAAATATTTCCCCTTACATTCCTCGTTGTGAGAAAGCCATGGAATTTCCTATAGGTGTTAGTAGTTGAGTCTGCTGTTGTTGTTGCCATTGTAAGTTCACGAGGCCCGTCTGTTGATTCAGTGCTTGAGCTATCTCATTGACAACACCAAAAACTCCCTTATACCGCATTTCAGTTCCTCACCCTTCTAACCTTCCCTGTTTCATCTCTCAAAAAACCTCCCATCGTTTAAACGCAACACAAGGCAGCAGAGAAATCCAGTTCGAAAGCAATGATTCCTAGGTGGGAAGATCGTCATTTATACGAACGCAGGCAGCAGAATCACAATATTGTTGTCCACTTCCTCCTTCGATTGTTTCGTTCGGTGCGTGCCAATGTTGGTAATGTTCTTTTGATTCTCTTTGTAATTGGGTTACTTTTCTGGACAAGCTCTCCTGCGGTAGATGTGAGTCCATTTCTGTCTTGGTTCTCTAGTATGGAACAATCTCGCTGCTTGATTCTAGTCCCTCTATGCTGAGTTGCGCCGATAGAGCACACTTGATATGGCGTGAGATGCTGTCCTGGCACTTACTCTCCTGAATCAATCTTGTTGTTCAACACTAAGATAATTCACTCTCGCAATTGCGCGATAATGGCTAAATATCTTTCTAATACAGCCGACTACGTTGTCCAAAAAAGGCCACAGCGGTTGGAGATACATCGCTCTTAGGAAACCAGCGTTCTTTAGCCCCGGGACTTCAAACCAGTACTCTCTAGAAGACGCTATGGCTTCTGATAGTACCGACAACAGTAACAGCTCTGGAAGCCCGAATAGGAAGACCAGGCCTTCCTTACATCTTCTCATACCTGCCTCAGAGGCGAACCCGAATCTCTGCAAGACATTGCTCTCAGCTTTCATTCTTAACTACCCTCCTCCTACCTTGATTAACTTCAACAAATCGTTCAATGGAGACAATTGGGATAAAGGTAGTCACACTGGCAAGATTCGTGGTGTTTGGGAATATCTCGCGAAAGAGGAGCATATCGCAGACAACGATCTTGTACTTATCGTCGATGGGTATGACGTGTGGTTTCAACTTCCCCCGGAGGTGATGATCAAGAGATATTATCAAACCATCCATGAGGCCAATAAGCGACTGAGAAGTAAATACGGACTAACTGATCCTAAACAAGGGCAAAGTAGCAGGACAGCTAGATTCACAGAGGCGGTAGTATACGCTGCGGATAAGCTATGCTGGCCTAATCCTATTGGAGATCCCGCTTGCCAGTCTATTCCGAAGTCCACTCTGCCCATGGATTCATGGGGACCAGGAACTGATAAAGACCCAGAAGGCTGGCGCAACCGGCCTCGATTCCTCAACTCAGGCAACGTTATTGGGCCTGTATCAGACGTAAAAGCAGTGTACAGGGCGGCATTACGGAAAGTTGAAGAGCACGGGCGCGGAACTATAGGAGACCAATTCGTATTCTCTGAAATGTTCGGGGAGCAAGAGTATCAGAGGGAAGTTGTTCGACAAGACAATCTTAATGCTAGCGACCGATTGCGGGAGTGGTTCACGAACAAGGTAAGGCTGGCAATGGCACCTAGGAACGGCAGTGTCGAGGCGAATGGTATGACTGCTGTTGAAGGCCAGAAGTACGAGTTCAGAATTGGGTTGGATTATGAGGCTGCGATGTTTCAGACCATGACGCATTCGCATGATGACGTTGAATTTCTCGTATACAACGATACTGTGCGTTTACAAATCGTTCAGAAGCAACGCCTGATAGAGCATCAGCACAATCTTGTTCTTCCGCAGGACATCTCATCATTAAGATCTCCGTTCTTGGCTCCCAAGGGCGCTCTTGAAGCCAACAGCACTCACAGCACAGATTCATCAACTCCTCTCTTAAGCCTCCCCAATATCTCCTGGAAAGACCTCCCCCTGGGCACAAACCTCCATATCCCTTCAATCCCCGCCCTCCTCCACTTTAACGGCGACAAATCCCCACTCCGCGCCTGGTGGCCCCTAATGTGGTTCCACGCCCACGCGCGCGCTCTACTCCGCCTCTACATGCGCTCTCCCGAGGGCCCCATCGCCGCACAAGCCGCCGAGCAAGGGGGCCAGAAATGGTGGGATATGAGAGGGGGTAAAGGGGGGGCGTGGACGGATAGGGGCGAGTGGATGGGTTGGGGGGAGGTTTGTAGGGGTTTTGAGGAGGAGGTATTTCGGGATGGGATGGGGGGGTGGAGGGGGGTGAGGAAGGTTTATAATTCTTGGGGGAAGCTGGTGGCGGGTGGGGATGAGAAAGCGTGAAGAGATTTTAAAGGGGTTGGCAAACCCTCTACTTAAAAATCCGCAATCACGCCTTCAATTTTAACCGTCAAATCTAGCTCTTTGTCTCTGCTATATCCTTGCCTGCCCTCTTTCTTACCTTTTCCGTTTCCATCATCAAGCATAATTCAATCCAACCGCTCTATATTCATATTCATATACGTTTCAAAACTTTAGGCACCTCTCACTTGATATTATCAATTCCCTCCCATCTTACTTACCCTTAAGGCGGGCAGACGAAAGGAACACCACAGAGGGAGGTTGCTTGCGATCGAATATTGAATTTAGAAAATGCTTATAATTGTGTTTCTTTTCGGCTTTTTCATTTCACTCTGGCCTGGCCCGCCGGAGCAAAGGCTAATATTGGGTGAATAAGGAAACAGGAATGTAGACATGAATTCCTTGTTGAGCTAAAACTTCGGCTTTCATTGGTTGGAAATATATAGCACCAGGAGGCTGTTTCCAGACCTCATGGTAGTAAGACATCTTTAGCTAAACCATGTGGTACATACATATGGGCACAGCAGTGGTCATAGACAACCAAGAAGCCTCTATCCAACACATACATCCCCCCATCTCACAACCCCTATACTAACTAACACAACGCATCTACTCACTCACATACCCACACAAGCCCCCTCGCTCTGCCCGCCCCTATCTGTCAAACACATGGCCGCCGTCCTCGCAATATCCTCAAACACCTCACGCACCAGCTCGCCTGTCAGAGCTGAGCACTCGAGATAACGGTCACAGCGGAGTTCTTGGGCGATGCGGTAGGCCTGGCACAAATAACAGACATCAGCAAAAAAAAGAAAAAAAGACGGAAAAGGGCCATAAATGGGTTGTTCGGGAGATGATGTGGATGTGGATGAGGGAAACGAACATCGAGGGGGGCGGTCATGTCGGAGGTTCGGAGATCCCGTTTTAACCCTAGTAGCAGTGTTGGGCGATCCGGGTCATAGTATATATGAACTTCCTTGCTCCACTATACAACAAACATCTCATCATCTGCTTAGCCATACCATCCATCTCAACCACTCCCTTTCAGCCCCATTGATGAAAGCAAACGCACCCTCTCCTGAACCCCCCTCAAGCTTTCCGGGTTCGATATGTCATAGCACAGAACCACCACATCAGGGTGCAGGAGCGTGTAGTTGCGCGGAGACGCTGTGTCGCTGAATTCGAAGCGGTAGGGCCGGTTGTAGAGGGTTAGGGCGTAGGTGAAGGGTTGGTCGTGGTCGTGGAGGAGGGGGAGGTTCTGGGTTTATTGCGATTGCGGGTTAATATGTGGAGTCGGGGGGATGTTGGGGGAGAGAAACTATGCTACGTCATACCTTGCCATTTCCAGAGTCACTGCCACTGCCTAGGCTTAGTCGACTGTTGTGGTTGGAGATTGTTAGCGAATTTGTGGCATCTAGAGAGGCGGGAGGGGGGTTCGTACGATAGGAACACGGACTTACCAACTTCAGGGTCGCCGAGGAGGACGATACTGATTTCAGGAGGATCAGCCATTATTTATGTTGGCGGGGGGTTTTTTTTTGATGATCGGTTCATGGAGGATGACTAATAATGTAATCGGCTACCAGAAAGTGGGAGGCGGGAGGTGGGAGGTGGGAGGTGGGAGGCGAAAAGTGGGAGGTGGGAGGTGGGAGG
>JAJDMY020000266.1:0-57263 GCA_022345705.2 Sabuloglossum arenarium
CCGATCTCCCCCCTTTTTTTTTTTTTTCTTTTTTTCTTTTCCAGATAATTAGGATTAGCTTTAACCCTTAACCCCCGAGCAGGACTTCCTTTTCCCTTTCCCTACATTTTTTTTTTTCCTTACTGCAAACGATAATGATTGATGATGGATGGACCCGAGTAATACGGTACGAGTGTAACGTATTACTTGCATTGAAGAAGATGGGCTGGGGGGAAGAGAAGAGTGGGAAGAAGGGAAGGAAAAGGAAAGGAAAAGGAAAAGGAGAAGGAAAGGAAATTTGATGGTGGTGATGATGATGATGATGATGATGATGAGGGAATAGATGGATGGGGATGGGTATGTGTGTGTATGTACAAGTACATACATATAATGCTTACGGTGATTATGTATCCACAAAGAGTTTTTTTTTTTTTTTTTTTTCTTCCCCAAGACGCCAAGGCGTAAATGATGTTGTTGGAGTGGGATTGGTGCTGCATTGACTAGAACTGACATCATCTAACGCTGGATGCTGGATACGGCGAGTGGGGAATCTGGAATCCGCCAGTGACATGTTTTATTCATTTAACTTTTGAAGATTAAAAAAAGTCGCCTTGAAGCTGTATCTGTGTATCAGTGTCCTTTTTCGCCCACGATCTCAAATCCAGCCCCACCCCAATAACCCAGATCGGGAACGGGACGATCATTTTTCCCATTCCCCCCATTCTTTCAAATTCTTTATTTTTTTTTCTTCTTCTTTTCTTTCCCCAATTGGGTTGTGGGAAGCGAGAGCAAAGCAGCCCAGGCGAAAGAGAGAGAGAGAAATTACAACAGGGAAGGAAAGAGAAAAAGAAAAAAACACACGCTCTCATAGTGCATGAGAATCCTTTGCGAATACGGTATAGGGTCACAAGCTCAAGGACTTGGCGTGGAATAGCGGGGCTCGTCGTTCTCTTCAGCTCCACCCCAGCCCCCAGGCGTTTGCGGGTTGTTGTAGCCTGCAGGAGTGGGAGCGTCGCCATACCCTAGACGTCCAGCACCACCTTTACCACCACCACTTCCAGCACTAGCACCGGTGGGCTGATATCCCCCGTGCGACGCACCAGGTGTGGGTGCAGACTGTGCCGCTGGTGTTGGTGCAGAGTCTCCCCAGCCGCCGCTGGAGTTTCCCCCCCAAGTAGAACCAGGGCGAGGAGTCGGGGCATTTGCGGCCGGTGTAGGAGCAGAAAACCCTCCCGGTGTCGGAGCATTCATCGCGCCCGGAGTAGGTGCAGAGACTTCCGCGCCTGGAGCTTGCGCTTCATAACTGGAACGACTGCCTCCAGCCAAACTGCCATTGTTTGCTGCAGTTCCCCAGCTATCACTTCCAGTGTATGCCGGGGTCTTAGAACCCCAGGCATCTCCACCAGCGTAGCCAGGGGTCTTAGAGCCGGCATTCCACGCATCACCTGCCCCGTATGGCGTACGTGAACCTGGATTCCAACTGCAGATTTGTCAGCATCATTCTCCGCAAAGTTTATAGACTGAAGGAAAATGCCTCTGCGTGGGACGTACGCTGGAGTTTTCTGCAGCAAATTAGCTCAACGTTCATTACCAGAGTCGGGGAAGGATTTGTGAAACTCACATTGCCGCTGCCATATGCAGTCCTGCCACCGTCTGCGTATGGGTTAACTGTGCGACTACCTCCTTCATATGGGTTCACAGTACGGCCCCCGTCCCCAGCATATGGAGTTCGTCCACCATACGAGCCTTGCCTCTGGTCGAGGGACCTCACATTTCCCACATTCCAAGCTGGAGTCCGACTCTGTGACATGCCAGCACCCATTGGTGTTCGGCTATCATATTCCGGATTTCGTGGCGATGCACCTCCCATCACACTTGAAGCTCGAGATACTTGTCCTGATCCTATACCTACTCCTGCATTAAGTGTAGCATAGTTGATGAAGGTACCAGTCGCTGGACTATAGAGACATTAGTGGGCTGACTTGGTAACAAAATACTGTATACGCACTCTTTAAACCTCAACGTGTCCTTATGAACAGTTATAGTCTTCGCCTTTGTGTGGAGCTCCACCCGAGCCTCCAAATCCGTTGTATCTTTTACGATGCCTAGCAAGCCCTTATATGGTCCCTTTCCGATCGTAACAGTCTTCCCAAGTGCCCGATCCCTTCCACCAACGGATTTTAATGGTAATGCTGGTGGGCTCATACTTCCATTGACGCCACCATTCATCTGCACCTCAGGGTTCATCTTGTTCAGGTCAGGTCCCTTGGTGACTCGACCGCCTTTGGCTGCGATGGTCGCGATATTGTTTGTCCTGACGACAAAGATACCTCCGTTTTCTGTCTGCTCACGGCTGATAAGGAAGGCATAGGTCCGGTAAAGGTGAAGGATGACACCCAGCTTATGCTCACCACCCACTTCACGAACCGTATCGTCTACTCGGATTTCTGAGCCATTCCTGTCAGTCGCCACAGCGTTCCGGCGCCCCGTTAGGAGGTTAGAGATCTGAGAGAATTTCGTCGTCCGAAGGGAGCCATGCTGATCGATCATTTGTATTGAATCGCGGTCAACCTTGGTGACACAAGCTACAGTTGCTGGACTGTGACGGCGTTAGCGATGGTCATACAGCACGGGGAGTGGGAACAGTTACTCAAGCTGCACCAAATCATGCATATGGTACATCGACGCGTGGATACCTATTCCAGAGTCGCTCGCTTCTCTGAGATCTTTGCTGAAGACGGTAAGCTCTTGCATCTTGGCGTCACTCAGTATCGTGACTCTGTCCTGGCTTATCCGGACGACCATCCCAACTTCATCTCTGAAACGACTTCCTCCAATGACTTTGACATGGTCACCTTCCTTGAAGCGCTTGCGTAAACCCTTAACTGGAACCTCAATGTCTTGGCCTTTAAGCTCGCCTTCGGTAACTGTAAAGGTAACGATATCGCCGTTCACTTGCTTAGCTTTTCCCCAAACACCCTGTTGCTCACCCTCGTAAACCTCCACCATGTCACCAGGTAGATAGCTAGCGTTTGCGTTGCTCTCCTTGAGACTCGAATGCAGTGCGTTTAGATCCAGATTTTCCGTGCCATCCTCCGCGCCAGCAGCAAAGAGGGTCACCTCTTCAAGTTTGGGATTGACATTTTCAGTCTGGAGATGCTGAATCTTGAAGTCCTTCATGAGGTAGCCATTGTCATAGTCCTCGCCGAGATAAGTCCAATGCGTCTTGTCACCGGTACGCACTCGCTGAAGGTATTTCGAGTGCTTTTTCCTAGCCTCAACTTCGCTGAATAGTCGCGCATGTGGACGCGTCTTCAAGTTATGAACGACACCCAGGCGCTTACGCTTTGATGCTGGGTGTGTTTCTTGTTCGGGAGCATTTGCGTCCTCATTGAGACCGTAGTCGAGGCGGGGAACAATGCGTAGAAGAACTTCAAGTCCATTTGTCTCGACTGCATCAATCTGGGCAAGATCACCTTGATATTTGCCACGTTTGATACGAACGTAAGCACCGGGTTCGAGAGCCTTGGTTTTGGTGGTCCTCAAAAGATCTGGCATCTCTTTGATCGGTACTAAGACAATCTTCGTCCTTGGGTAGACATTGCTGAGGCCATCAAGTGCAAAGAATATGTCAGACTGTTTTCGGGCCTCAACGTAGACGTAGCCTGCCATTGTTCCACCGCGCTCGAACGCGGAAGTGATAGAGAGCTGCATTTTAGTGCCCGCCCGCTCCTCAACGCGCTTCATAATGCCAAATATGATCTCCCTCTCCTTGCCTGGCTTGCACCTCACTCCCCAAATGCTGGGATCTTCCACGCTCGGTAGGAGCAGCCGCTTTGGAACCGCAACTGCGTCCGCAGCGGTTGGAGCTCGACTTCGCCCATACCGCTGCTTGAAAACCTCGGCCTGTTTCTCAGCATCGAGGCCTGCTTCTCTTTCGCGCTGACGATCCAATTGACGATGTCTTCGATCGTCTGTTTCTCCACCAGCAGGTAAATCAGCAAGGTCGTCGGGATGAGTGTCGGCAATGAAACCGTCAGCTTCGCGAGCAAAATCGTCGTCTTCCTCCTCCATCTCGTCCTCATCTTCGTCAACTTCGGCCTCGACATCGATGAACGTTCTCAGTCCGTTACGACGCTCCCGGCGACGTTTACGGCGATGGCCCTGATGGATCATTAGCAAGCCAAACCCGACTTGATCATAAAATACAAAGCGCAGTTTCTCAATCTGTAGGACAGAACGGCTTACCATAGCTTCCTCGTCATCGTCCTCATCATCCTCATCATCGTCGTCGTCCTCGTCATCCTCGTCTCCACCTCCATCTTCATCCCCCTCAGCATCCGCCGTGCCTTGCTCATCCTCATTATCGCCTTCGGCATCTTCATCAGCATCTACTTTAGCCTTTCCGTTCCAGTCACTAAGTTGTTTAGCTTCCGCCCCGTTTGTAGCACCCTCATTATCGTCTCGAGCATAATCTTGAGACTTGCGTCGAGGTTTCTCGTCACCCTTTGAGTCTCTAGTGAAGCGCCCATCGTCGCTATTCTCGGTGTCATCGTGATCTGACACATCTGCTGGCGCAGGGTTGAAGTCATTGCCATCTTCGGATTCCGACCCGAAGTCGTGGTTTAAGAGGTCGGCGGAGGACATGACGGGAAAAGATAGAATGATGGTTTAGATGGATGATAGGTTTCAGCGACTGTGTAAGAACAGTCTATCTGACTTGAAGAGTGTTAAAGTAAAATTGGTCCAGCCGGTGGTGCTGAAAGAATTCGGTGGCTGGACAGGGCAACGCTAAAACGCAGAGCCTCAATTTAGACCACGCTCAATTCGGAATTTCAATGCGATGCGCCAAGGCCTCTTATATACAGTCAGCAAGTAGCTAAAATATTCACTATAAGATACGTAGTATATAGCAGCCAGTGTATATCTTCAGGTAATGGTTATGTTTCAAGTCTCACATCGAGTAACCGAAGACTAATTCACAGTCTGAATAAGGGTCACGGAATTCAGGATTTTCCAATGCACTTTCAAAAAGTTTTAAAACTGCGCGCTTCAGGCAATATATTACCAATAACCTAGGCACTCCCGTATAAGGGGAGCAAGAGTGAAATATTAAAAAATCCATAAACACAGAAAGGCGAGGCAAAGCTGCGTCTCAGCCTTTCATCTCAACCCCTCCTTCTAGTGGTCGGAGTCTTCCCTTTTGCAGGGGCTATAGCAGTTGCCGTGGAGCTACCGGCTGGTGCTTGATCCGCGGACGAACCAACAGCAGCTACTTTCTTCGCAACACCATCACTGCCGCTGTTCCAGTAATAAGTCATCTGCGCGGCAAGGATTGCATTGAGGATGAATGCAGCAACGAAGCTATAGAGGATGAGCTTGTCGTCAACCTCCTGGAGGGTGGTGAAGATGCGTGTGAGAGAGCCGAGGAGGTAGTTAAAGACCTGAAATTCCGAGGAGTTTAGTGAGATGTAACCAAGAAAGTAAGATGAAAAGAGTAAACATACCGCGAACGCACTCAACTGCCCTGTTCCCCCTTCCCTCCAAACCGTCCAAATCTGCGGCGCCTTACTCGCAACACCCAACGCCCCCGCCGTCGCCTGCAAAACACTCAACGCCTTCCCACCCACAACCTCCTCCCTAAACAGCGCCCCCCCTCCCACCGCAAGCGCTGCCACAAACGCCGCAGCCTCCCTGGCCCTCCCGCCAAACCTCAACACCAACACCGCAATAACCACATTCTGGACCGCAATCAACGCCGTCTCTCCATACGTGCTAAACGGAAATCCCTGCCTCACATTATACGCCAACGCGATCGTATAACTCGCTGTTTCAAGCGCGTAGCTCAGGAACGAAATTCCCTGCGCGGATCGTGAGGAGAGGAGTTTGAGGATCTGAGGCACCTTAACGATGGAGGACGCAAGGATTATTCCAATCCCGAGAGCTTTGGAGATTAGTAGTTTGATGCAGGCGGAGGAGCTGAGGTCGAGGTCGAGGAGGAGGGTCTGGTAGCAGTCGGGCCCGATGAGCGAGGTTAGGAAGTCGCTGATGGGCGTAGGGAGGTTATGGGTGATGGGTTGGAGGGCTGATCGGAGGGTTTCCATTACGACCATGTCATATATCTCGATGTATTCTCCCTCTTACTTCGCAAAGAGGGTGATGGATGAGGTGTGTGAAAGGCTCGCTCGGTCTCCGCAGTTGGATGGACAAAGGGATTCGGGGATGTAAAATCGTTGCCAAGATAGCAAAAACCCATGGCGACCTTATAGCGGTGATCACCCGTGACTCAAGCCAATACACCCATGCTCACCTCATCTGATTGCACGAGCACAGGGCGGCGTCACCCACCCGCAAAATGAGGGTTAGGTCGAGGAGTATTTTTATAACCTTGGTAAAAATATCAGAACATAAGGTAAAGAAATCTTAATTTATTTCATGCTAGACAGGAATATTAACTTTTCCCAAGGGCACAGGTGATAGCGTCACTGGAGTTGCGCAGGAATCTTGACAACAGCCAGGGCGCAAGGTAGATTCAGCCAAGAAAACATCAAACCGCGACAAGCTCCATCCCGTTCGGGCGGGTGAGCGACGCCGCCCTTTGCTTACGCGAGCGGGGGGTGAGCCGGTGCTCAACAAGGTGATCGCTCGCCCAGTCCATGTTTAGTCACTGTCCACCCGTACCTCTATTCTACTGTGTACTGCGTATACTTATTATTACTACTAGAATTGTTCCTGTGGTCCTTTATGCCACGCATGAGTATTTGGCAAAATGTATGTGGGTATGTGGGAAGCGGAGATTGACACGTTGGCTCGAGAGCTGCCTTTTTCTAGAGGGTAACTGGCCATCTGCAAAATCGCCGTTAGTCGTATTGCGACTCAAAGTTCTGGCATCGATGTATGGTGATAACGCGTGCTGGGTTACATAAGGAATAGCTAGGTGAGGTGCAGTTGCCTTGAACACTCGTGCTGCTGAACCGGTAAAGCAGGAAGGTCGGGACTTCAGTCGATGGTGCTATCTTGATTGGCGATTGCTGCACAGGGAGGATAGTGCATGCTGAAAGAACCCGGTTACCGTCTCGAAAGTTATCTAGTACAGGAATATCCAACATTGACTCTTTCCACTCAAATATTTGGCATTGTAGAGGATGCGCCAACTCTTCTCAAATCGTTAGGGGATTGAAGTTCGTCAACTTTGAATGCCTGATCGGCAAATGCCAAAGATATGAAGGAGAGAATAGAGCAGAAAGAAGACTGGGTCGTTATCGAGATGGGCTCTTCACCGGGACTTATAAAACGCGCGAGGATTGCGATAGGATGTACGACGGGATGCTCAGTGCATTTCAGAGGACGATTGGCACTTATAAGCAGAGGGAGGGCAGAAGGATAAGGAGATGAGCAAGGGTGGTGCTATGAGCTATTTTGGAATGCTTCCTATACCACTGCGAGCGCAATGGCCCTCTGTGGGTGGTATTTCCCACAAGCAACGCCATCTAGGATGATCATAGCAACGTTATCTTAGTTAGTCGGAGGTCAGTCTATTCTAGGTTAATTGACAATTCAGACCCGACACTAGCTCGGGGCAAAGAACTTAATTCCCTCATACAGCAAGGTACAGCGGATATGAAAAAGGCGTTTAACGCTAAGGTGCCGGACAAGTAATAAACCCGAAATTATCAGAGAAGTTAACAATTTCACTTCGGCTACAGATAGTGCTCTACAAGATATATACTGTATGATTTCGCTAGTTTGTAGTATGCAGATCAGTTCTCATCTCCATATCTTCTACTATTTGCTCATTTCTTAAGGACTTCTTCCCCTAACTAACAGCAATTCTAACTCAATATATAACCACATACATTTCCATACCTATGCTTACCGTATGGCCCTACTTAAAACACTAGGTCTAATGGTAATATGTCTGAATTTGAGGATATTACTGCAGAATTTCCGCCGAAGTTCGAGGAAGTAAAGGGGCTGGACGAAGAGCTAAGGGACATCCTCTTTGGCACAGAAGGGGGGAGGTCCTTTCACAGGGACTTATAACATGCGCAGGATTGCGATAGAATGTACGACGGGATGATCAGTGTATTTTAGAGGACGATTGAGGTTTATCAGCAGATTGTAAGATAGGAGGAGACTTTAGATTCCCAATAAAATCCTCTTCACTCTTAGAAAATTAGCCGTCCCAAAACAGGAGTAATAATAGTTTTGTTGCACGATGGGTGTACTTAGACGAGCGGCGTACACCACTCATCGAAGGGAGCAACAACCTAACAACAGCCTTATAAAATCAGCTAGAATTTCAGAGAGAGACACTTGTATAGCATGTAAATAAGTTGAGACTTCAAATTTAATTGAATTGGGGTTCCCTGGGTAGTCTAACTTCTCTTTTTAATTATCATGCTCTGCTATCCACGTGTTACTCTATCCTTAATGAGTCTAGCCAAAATATTTTTACATGATCTGGACTTGACTTTCTAAGAAATATATTGAATGGCTAAGTGATTGCTATTTACTCATGTGGAAAGTGTTGTGGTAGGAAAGTGCAGAACGCATATTCTATGCTACTCGATGAGTGGGGGCCCCAGTCATCGAGTACCCCAACTCGACGAGCGGTGGCCTCATTCGCGAATGGTGTACACCGCTCGTCGAACGGTGTACACCATCCATGAACACGCGAGATTGACGAATGGGGTGCAACAGATGTTGCAATCCCACCAAGAGATTTTCACCGCTAATCCAAGCTCAAAGTACACTTGAAGGCCTCCTATAGTATATCTACTCAATCCGTAAATGGCCGAGCCGTTTGGCATTGCCGCCGGCGCCATCGGTATCGCTGCTGCCTTCACCGCCTGCGTTGACTGCTTCGGATACGTCCAACTTGGGCGTCACTTTGGACGAGACTTCCAGACGGATCTGCTAGCCCTCAACTGCGCCAGGCTCCGTCTGACGCGGTGGGGACAAGCTGTTAACATCTATGAGGATCCAAATCTGGGCAGACCGGATGCAAAGCCTGCAGAAATTCAAACGGCAAAGGATACCTTACTCCAGATTCTAGTACTCTTCGCCAACACGGAGAAGATCTCAAAGAAGTACAGGCTGAACGCGAAGGCCGGAGACGACCTCTCTATACTTGGGCCCGATGACATGGATCCCGCGGTCATGGTAATTAATAACAAGATGAGAGAGCTTGCTATTAGGCGTCAGAGGGGCAGTAGTGTCTTAAAGACTGCAAGCTGGGCTCTCTACCACAGATCCGAACTCAAGGAGCTCATCGTGGACATCACCTCCCTCATCGACAACATCGAAATGCTTTTCCCTGCGCCTCAATCACAAGTTGCACTCGTTGGGGAGGAAACAGCACAAATTGAGGATGAACAGTCTCTCAACCTAGTCAAGAGTGCTGCTCAGGATGTAGACAGCCTGCTTCAAACCGCTGCCAAAGAAGCCATTACTGGTCATCAGTATTTGAAGGTCGTGATCAAAGGCAAGGCTCAGACTGGAGACACGTTTAGTAGCGACTGGAAGGGGAAGGTGATAGGGGCATCTCATACGTACGACGGTGTACAGGTTGACAAGGAGGGGAAGGCTCTGATCGGAAACAAATATGGCGGAACGGACTTTTGGGATGATTGACTTGGCTTTGGGTTCATTCCCGCAATTGAGCGACCGTTGCTTTTCACAATTTCTGAGCTCCTAAAATCTCTTTCCCGCCTAGAAAGGTGGCGGCCGACCCTATCAGTAAGGGCCAACGAAGCGATTGCCACTATAGATTTCTCGCAAGCAATGCCATTAATGATAGTCATGGCAAGGCCATCTTGATTGATGGAGGCCGGCTTCATCCTGGGTGAAAGGCTACGACATCCTAGATAACCAGGGGCGACGCCATCCAAGATGACTGTCATATGGCATTGCAACTGACGGATCAGTAGACCAACAGACACGCAATAAGATGACTTCGCCAAAGCCCAAAAAGTCGATATCGGGGCCATGGATATGCTCTGGCTTCAACGCAATTGCCTCAGAACGGACATACTTCTACATTGCCAGGTTGCGAAGAATCCATGGTTGATCTTCAGGGCAGAATTGTGAGAGATCTTGATTAAGAATATCACGTACTTGAGATTCACCCAGCTCACCATTTAAAGCGGCGGCAGCTGGGTGAGCTGCTATTCAACATCCCACTTCGGTCCTTCTGGACCGCGTCGTCCGAGTGATACAAATGCCAATTCTCGAGTCCCTACATTAATTCTCCACGACGACTATGTTCATATGCAAAGCTTCTGGCGCCCATCAGCAGTCCGCCGTCTAACTAAGCAACGACATCTCTCCAACGCCGCAACGATGCAGCGCAACTACAACGTCTTTTACACCTCCATCTTCCCCAGCGTCTTCCCGTCGAATTGACTGGCTAACTAACGCAATGGTTTTCCGGTATATAGGACGCAATTGCGGCGTTGAATACGCTGCAGACAAACTTCGCAGTCAACGCTATGATCCGAGAGTCACGACGGGCGGCGAATGCGCTGGCTATACCGGAGATGATTGAGTGGCTTCGTAGACTTGGATATCAGGTGTGCGCGCAAACCAATATCTGGTCCCTTCATTTATCATCTCTGTTCTATTTTTAACGATTGCGGCTACCCAGCCTTCGGATCTCAATCGCCTGAATCCTATTCATATCGCGGGCACGAAAGGCAAAGGCTCAACTTGCGCTTTCATATCTTACATCCTCGCCCAGTATCTCCCTTCTGCCTCTCAGTATTTCGCTCGCAACCTTAGCCAAAGACCGCTCATTTGCAAAATCGGCCTCTATACCTCTCCCCACCTCCGCGCCGTCCGCGAGCGCATACAAATCGATAATACCCCACTCTCCGAACACCAATTCTCACAATATTTCTTTGAGGTCTGGGATCGCCTCGAGGCATCTGCAGCGCGGGAAGGCCGGCCCAAGGATGAGAAACCTGGGTACTTTCGCTTTTTGACGCTTATGGCTTTTCATACGTATTTACGGGAGGGCGTGGACACGGCTATCATTGAGGTCGGGATAGGGGGCGAGTATGATAGCACGAACATCATTGAAAAACCTACTGTCGCAGGGATTACAAGTTTGGGCGTCGATCATACGATGGTATTAGGAGATACTATTGAGGAGATCGCGTGGCATAAAGCCGGTATCATGAAACCTGGTGCACCTGCATTTACAGTGCCGCAACAGGAAGCCGCCGCAATGCCTGTTCTCAAACAGCGCGCTGAAGAGCGCAGTGTTGATCTCACCGTCGTTACTCAGCATCCAGGACTCGAAACCGTTAGGCTCGGCTTGGACGCTGACTTCCAGAAAACCAACGCCAGCCTCGCAATCGCCATCGCTGCCTCACATCTACGGACTCTCGGCAAAGATGATATCTCAATTACCACGCATCTTCCGCCGGAGTTCATACGTGGCCTCCAGGTCGTGAGCTGGAGTGGCCGCTGCGAAATCCTGCGCGAAGGAGCCATCGAATGGTTCATCGACAGCGCCCACACGCTCGAAAGCATCGAAGTCGCGGGGACCTGGTTTGCCTCCAAACTGACACCAGACAGCAGCAGCCTCAGCTGTCCCTCACAACCCAACCGACGCAAACGCATCCTACTCTTCAACCAACAAACCCGCGATGCCTCCGCCCTTGCCACCGCACTCTACCGCACTCTCACCTCCGCCCTAGCAGACGCGCATCCTTTTACGCACGCAATATTCTGCACGAATTTAACATTCATCAATCGCGGCTATGCACCCGATCTGGTCAGCGTGAATTTCGCGAGGGCTTCGCCGGAGGTGGTTAATCTGGATGTGCAGCGAAGGTTGGCGGAGAAGTGGGAGATACTGGACCCGAAATGCGAAGTGAAGGTTACGGAGACGATTGAGGAGGCGGTTGAGTGGGTCAGGGGGGTTACGAAGGGAGGGGAAGAGGGGGAGGGAGTGGTGTGTTTGGTTACGGGAAGTGTGCATTTGGTGGGGGGGTTTCTGGTGGTTTTGGAGACGGGGGCGGAGACCGGAAAGGGGGCGTAGTGAACTAAGTGGAGAATTCCTAACGGGAGGTTCTCTGGGGATTTAATAGGCTACGAGTACGGGAGAGACGCATATCTGGAAATATAAACGCGAATCAATAAATAGAAGGGATACCTACTCATCTACCATGATTTTGAAGCTTACTTACTCGATTACCACGATTCCCAGAATTATTCCCAGAATACCACAACCCCTGACTCGCTGGTCAGGAGCCCTACGCTACTTGAGATGCTACAGTTGATCCGTGCTACTGGAAGCACCTCCAGCTATTCTTTGCAAACCTCATCCTTACATCCTCCAGGAGCACTCCACAGCTACCAGCAACTTCTATGCACATAAGATATTCACAAGGCATCAGGAGTACTATACTAGCCAAACGCCTCGAGGCAGAAAACACGGGCCTTGAGAAGAGGGTTGACCTCCTCGAGAGGGGACATGAGAGAGATGAAGAAAGATAAGGAGATATAGATCGGAAGAAACGCCAGGAAGAGAGGGAAGCAGAGCTGAAAGAAAGGGGGGGGGGGTGCTCTCTGGTGTCATGAAAATCCTGTACGCTTAAGGTTTTCTAGTGATCATGTAGTGCTCCCCGAATATCTTATGAACGATCTTATGCATCTAAGCCTTCCAGATGATCCTGGAGTGCTTCTGATATATATACCCTATGATGATCTCACTATATATATATATATATATATATATATAAAACTCTTACTAGCAGCTGTCCATGGTGTTTTAGTAAATATCCCTAAAATTAGAAATAGAAATACCAGCATCTTTAACCTATTTCTAAAACCTTAAGTTTTTTTTCCATCGATCCTTCGCCCAAAGTCATCCCTACAATTTTAACACACAAACTTGAAGATATCAAAAAAAAAAAATTTTTTTTTTTTAATGCTGGTGCCGAGAAGGGTATATTAAAGAGCGGAGCAGACAGGCTATTTTGGGAAATGCGTCCACACTCAAAAACCCCAAAAAAAAAAAAAAAATCTCCATGGTTCGAATCGTTAGCAAAACTAAAAACGAAAAGAAAAGAAAAGTAGGACAATCTACTGCGTAAAGTAGACTGTCTGAACTCCTTTTGCCTTTTTCGGCGATGGGAGGAACCTACTCGATCAGTTATGTGCTCACACAATCAAAGCGGAATATTTTATTTTAAACTCCTATCTACGTTTCCTTACACAACGACCGGAAAATGAAAAATAACAACAGCCATCATCAATCATACCAATCTACTTCATCCCCCTTGCCTCTCAATCTTTCTCCTCTTCTTCCTCAGCGTCTCCGCCTCCTCATCCTTCTTCCGATTACTATAAAGCATCTTATCTAATATCTTCCGCTTCTTTCGACTCATCATCATCCTCGCCCTCTCCAGCTCCTCCTCCTCCTCTCTTCGCTTCTTTGCTGCCTTCTTCCTCGCGTCGTCGCGGCTCTTCTTCTTGATGCCCGCTATGTCCTGGGGACCCGTGGACGCGGTGGAGAATGGGAGACCTGCGGCTTCAGCTTCGAGCTCGCGTTGGTATTGGGAGCGTGAGGCTTCGGCTTCGGACTCGGATTCAGCGTCGTCATCGTCAAACCCATCCCATTCATCGTCTTGGCCATTGTTTTGGCCATTTTCGTCTTCGGAGGACTCGCTGCCAGCGATATCCATGCCCTCGCCAGCTTCGACTTCCGTGTGGGGAATTTCTCCGGGTAATACCTTCTCAACGCTATTCTTGTTCATTTTGGAAGCTGCTTCCTCTACTTCATAATCTCCTTCCATATCTTCGTCACTGTCCTCAGACTCTGCCTCCTCTGCTTCTCCTTCCCGCTCTTGTTCTGCCAGGGGGGCAGTGGGGTCATATTCTCTCTTACCCGGTTTGACCCATGGACTCAAGTGAGGTGGGAGCGTTGCACCCGGCGCATATAGATCAGGACGTAGCAATTTTCCGGCATTAACGCAATCCCAGACCCATTGTGGTTGGATATAGATCCTGCCCGATATTCTACTTCCAGTCCGTACAGTGGTCGGTAGGACCTCTCCATTCTCGCCTTCAATAACCGCTTCGGGAGCAGGAGGTAAAGATGTTTGCGGCAGAGGCGGGCGGTCCACTATCTGGTGTGTTATGGAAGGGTTCGCTTCATTATTCGTGAATGCGCCGTCACCAAGGACAGCGTCCCAACCTAGACGCTTGCAGCCGAAGGATCGGAGAAGGAATTCGAGGGGTTGCCGAGGGGTTTCTCTGGAAAGATAAAAGGTGAAGGGGGCGAAGAGCGTGGAGGGTCCGTCATCGCTAGTATAGTTAGGTTGATCAAGGATGTCGGCATCAGGGGCGATAGGAGGTTCAAAAGTATCAATTATGTCTGTTGGAACAAGCTCCGTTGAGGAATCTTCCGCTAGAGGTGGTGTGGGGTCCATATTGACTGATTCAGTGTCCTGCTCTTGGTCTAAGCTCGAGGGTGTTGGAAGAGACGCAATCCTTTCAGAGATTGATTCCAGCTGCTTCTGGTGGGTGCTGCTTGGTGCAATAGCGCTGGTATCATTCACATCACTATTGGATTGAGATACTGTAGCAAGCCTACCGCCAACCCCACGACCTTCTAACGTGAATGCCCCCAGCTCCCCACCACGATCATCGCTCTTCCCGTCAAACTTTGGCGGGTACACAAGCCCAACGGAGGTGTAAAGTTTAAAGTTCACAAATCCCACAAGCGTCGTATAAAACTCCACAAAAGTGCCCATGATCCTGAAATCCACGTCGCCGGTCACCCTTTGCGCAAATTTATATGGAACCAGCCAAAGGATGTCCTGTCCTTGTATAGTAGCCTGATAATAGATCCCTTTGATGGACAGAAAAGATTTTCTGAGCGAGTGCGATGTGATCAAGTAGTGCTCGAATTCTAAGCAGAGACGTTCGCACAAAGCGATTGTTTTCGGTGGGACGGTTGATGTGGAGGGAAGGTTCGCAAAAAGAAAAAGCATGGAGAGCGCATCGTCCAAGTCTCTAAGCGCATCAGTAAAGGTGGGATATCGCTCCTTCACAATGTGATCGAGCGTTATGCTCGGCTTGGCTGTCTTCTCGAGTCTAGCAGCTGTCGAGACATCTCCACGACCAAGAGCTCGAGAAAGCTTCTTCGCAAAAGTCTTGTGCTCCCGAAATTTCCGCAAGACCGGCTCATGAAGGAGATACTGTATATCTTTGGTGTAGTAAAAAGTAGTGGACGCGGTAGAAGATTTCGAAGCCTTTTTCTTGTTGCGGGGCTCGCGGGGATAGATTCCTTATCAATTGCGTGTTTAGCACACATGAGACTTGAATGCGCAATGTATGTTTGGCTACCTTTGAATATACATAATCTCCGGAAGTCTGGGAGAGAAATCTGAAGTTTTCTGACTGCTTGAGTTCGAGTAATGAAGTTCTTGGCCTGCCCGGAGGTGCCTATGTGAGAAGTGTAAGCTTCAAGGACCCAATTCCCATATTTTCGATCGAAAAAGGCAATTAAAGATTCATACCTTTCTTCTTAATCTTCCCCATATCTCCTTCAGCATACAAGAGTTGTTACGGGAAACTGTCCTTAACGTGCTACAGCTCGTTGTCGGTTTAGAAATTCAAAAAATTTCAGAGTGCGAAATCGAGTTTGCGGCTTAAAAAGTTCTCAGCGTCTTGATTGGCCAACGTTTTTACCACACTGCATGCACCGACAGCATCACTTCTTCAGCACGCCCAGACTTCATATTTATAGAAATATCACCGAACATTTATACATTGCTCGTCAATGGCAATAAGGAGAAGGATTCTACACAGATGTCAATAGACCGGCGAAAAGCGGTCCTCTTCGGTGCCGCGATTGCGGTTCGGTTACTCCTTTTCACGGCGTTTCCTTCGTTACCGGCTCTGCTCACAGGGCGCGTGGAGATATCGACGCCGGTTACGAGCTTCAAGAGATGTAGGGGATCTACGTAGGTGTTTTGATCGAATTGGATGGTAGATTAACCTGTGCTGCAGTACAAGAAGGGCTCTTTCTCTACACCCACAATGTCTCCCCTTACGATGGCGGGGTCTTCCACCAGGTATGCTCGATACTTACTTTTCTGATCAAGGGGAACTGTATCCTGGGATATAGCTAACTTCTCAATCCGCAGGCTCCATTATTCCTTCCCCTCTTCGGACTTCTTCCTAATCCCATAGTTCACCCTTTCGCAACCAACATGCTATATATAATCATCGACCTTCTCAGCGCAAACTCCTTGATGCAAATCGCAGAGACGGGCGCATCTGTTTCTTCAAAGTTGTTTACATCGGGGAGAAAAGATGTCAGGTGGACTAGTGTAGTTATTGGTGCTGCGTAAGTGTTCCTGGTGTGTCATGTGATATAGACCTGGGGAAATTGAGGTTCTGATGGTTGGAAAAATAGATTCCTCTTTAATCCATTCACGATCGCGACATGCATTGCACGTCCGACGAGTGTCTTCACAAATTGTGCGGTTTTGACCGCGATCGCGAAAGCTGCCAATAGTATGTAGCCATTTCCGTTCCCCATTATCTGAATGAAGTCGCAAGTCTTCTTGGGTGTCTCCTGACTAACATTTTCAAGGCAGCATCGTTCCAGCAATGCTTGCTCTTGCCCTCTCCTCCTACATCTCCCTTTACCCCATTCTCCTCCTCCCGCCCCTCATACTACTCTGCCATGACCAGCAGCCCGCCGCAAAATGCAAACCTATCGTCCAAACCATAACTATTGCTCTAGCCACTCTCATTTCCGCCCTAACGGCTCTCATCTACCTCTCCTACTTCCTAACTGGGAGATCATGGGAGTTCCTCTCATCGACCTATGGTGTGCAGTTACTGCTGCCAGATTTAACGCCGAATGTGGGTTTATGGTGGTATTTCTTCATAGAGATGTTTGATTCGTTTCGTGAATTCTTTTTGGGTGTGTTCTGGCTGCATTTAGCTGGGTATGTGGGTGGTTTGAGCTTCAGAATAAGGTGTGTATTTGTTGAACAATGCTCGTTGAAATGCGTATAGTAGTACTCCAGGACTAACCAGTATCCGCTGGGCACAGGAACCAGCCTCTCTTCGTGACAACCAGTCTACTCGGTATTTTCGCCATTTTCAAACCCTACCCAAGCATATCTGATACCTCTCTTTACCTCGCTCTTCTTCCTCTCTATCGCCATGTCTTCCCATGTAGGTCTACTCGTTTCCATTCCATTTAACGTTTCAACCACCCCTCATACAGCCTGTTTGGCTTCCTCTCCCATCCCCTATTAACATCGATCTCCAACACCAGTAATGCGCTACACCTTCTTCGCGACTTCGGTTATCCTTTACGCCACCTTACTCGGCCCTGCCTTCTACCACCTCTGGATCTACGCCGGCTCCGGTAATGCGAACTTCTTCTATGCTATCACCCTTGTCTGGAGCCTGGGGCTCACCCTTGTGGTGGCGGATTCGCTTTTTGCGGTCTTACGAGATGAGTGGGAGGTTGAAAGGCCTGAGATGAGAGGGAAGGAGGCCAGGCAGATATAGATACCCATAAGTGGGATACAAAATGTTATCGATCCTAGAAGAGAAGGCCAGTCTTGATACATCTGTTGATAAAGATGCACAAGAGGTCAGACACCGCGCAGTGGACACAATGAAGGGAGCCACTCAGTAGTGTCTCGTCAGCAGTGTTCACTCCGCCATACCTAGAACCCTGTACGAATGTCCTGTACTAGTACCCTGTACGATCATTTGGTCTTTCACCGTAACAGTGTACACCGCGTCCCCGACCCGACGCTGCAAAACTTCCCTGCACGCGCCAATTTACTTCAAAGCCTTCGATAAAATGGCATAATTCGGCCTCGTCAGTCGTCCATTCCTCAAGCGCTTCGGTGCCGGCGAAAACTCATCTTCCGTATATCTGCCACCAACAGATCAGTTACAAGAAGCCCCCAAACTTCCCAACCCAGTACAAAACCAATGCCCCACTCACCCGATTCTTCCGTAGAACTTCACCCCCTCCACATTCCTTAGAAACACAGTCAACATCGCCTTGTCCACGCCCACCTTACAACCAATCTGCTCTATCAACCCCATTAGATGTTTCCCGAGTCCGCAGCCGCGCACGGATGGTTGGAGATGGATTTCGTAGCAGTAGATAACGGGATAGTCGTCCTCAATCGTGAGCATAAAAGAAAGAAATCCCACAACACGCTCCCCCGACGCGCCTAAGGCATTGCCAGACCGCCCTGAAGACGATGACGCGGTCGAAGAGCCCCCAACGCGTTCCTTTGCCCCTTCATCGCTGTCTTTTTCACATTTCCTTGTTCGGTCTTTCACGATCACATAGCGCATCGCCTCATCGCGCATCTCGCGCATCTTTGCGATAGGACTCCATCCTACGGTCGAGCGCTTATACATCTTCGAGCTCGTGTCGCGGATCAACTCAAAGCAGGCCTGGAAATCCCCTGGTGCGAGCGTCGTCGCAGTCTGGAGCTGGATGGAGTATTCGGTGCCATTGGCGGTTAGGAAGGGGGAGAGGGAGGGGAGATAGGCGTTGACGAATTGAGGTAGAGAGAGCGCATTAGCGGCGGTGATTGCTGAGTTAGAAGGCATGGGTTTCTTTCTTGGCTTTGGTGGATGGTGGTTTGCTTTGTCGTTGTGGTCGCGGCGGAGAAGTATGAGAGTGGTCCGGAGAAAGGATAATCCGCGCAAGCAATAGCAACCACATCCTAGAGTACTTCTCTGTTCTATCCCTTCTGGCTTCGTAACGCTCCAATCGATGAAGTCTCTCCAGAAATCTCACCTCGTCCGTATCCAATTCACCTGTTCTTTCTCGAATGCAAAAATCCCACGACGGCCTCGTGCCGCTGGCCCAGTGTTTGGTTTAGATCATGTCCGCATCCCCCCTAATCTTCATCCTAAACCCCTCTGAGCCCTTACGTCGCCCTCCTTCTTCCTCTTAAATGACCATAGATACGATCGGCTAACTCATTCCCTATCCTAAAAGTTCCTCCAACGCTCTCGCGCATTAGGTCTATGGCGGGAAATCATTAGAGCTATAAACAGTACATTTCCGCCCTATCCCTTAAAGTCCAAACTGTAACGTTTTCTCTTGAAATAAAGGAAACTCATTGGAATTGTTGCAAATGGAAAATAGAAATACCGGATGAGCCGACGCGTTATGACATGTACCGCTGGGCGCGCCGTGAGTATGAGCGGAATCGAGGGGTCACGGATATCGTGCGTTTTCCTCCCTTCCCGTTTTCATCCGACGCGGGGCTAATGGATAGTGCGGGGTGTCGTAGACGCAGATTCGGTATCTGATCTCTGTGGGTGTTTCTGGACGCTTAATTGCTTTTCTCTCCGATATAATAGAGCTGATTCAAGATGTAGACAGGGAAGACGCAGTTTGATAGCATGAGGGGGTACATACCAGAGAGTGCTAGGTGAAATAGCGATATAATGAACAGATTTTTTAAAAACAAAAAAGTAAAAACAATAATCTAACTCACAACAATAAGTCGTGAGACTTGTTATGAATAGAACATATATCGGACTTTCCTATTGTTCTAGATAAACTCCATTATTCTCGTTTAATATTGTTCAGACAACAAAAACCTGAATATACACAGGCCTTTTGCAAGAAGGTATGTACTTCGGTCAAGGAGATTGAGACCTTTTTTGGTTTGGACTGATACACTGTACAGGTATATATACACCTGCCACGAACAAATATATCCCATATATCCCATAGTAAAACAACTCGAGTCCCCTAGCGGTTAGACTCGAAATGGAAAGTCAAAGGATCTCCACCGTAGTCTGCACGCCGCCAACTCTGTTTCACTTCATGACCCGGTAGATCTCAAGTTGACCGTCACCTAAACTCCTTACACTACCGTCTTCTAATATCAAGCTCTGAAGCAATTCGTCCCAGAAGCCCCCTCCTCTCATTCCACTCCACGATGCTTTTCGCTACACCCTCTTGCTCCTTCGCGCGTCTCCTCTTCTCACCCAGGTCTTTCTCTTCCTCACCCTTCGCCGCGCGCGCTTGCTCCTTCGCGCGTCTCCTCTTCTCCCTCAACTCTTTCTCCTCCTCATCCCTAGCCTCTAGCTCTCGAATCCACGCCTCCCTCTTCTCTAGAGCCTTCTTCTCAGATAGTATGCCTTCGAACTCCTTACGCTTCTCACGCTCCTTGCTGTAGTACCAGGACCCCGCGACGAGCGCGAGCAGCGTGAAGCCTTGGGCATAAACACGCGCGCGGAACATCCGGTTGGCAGTTTTGTGGTCACCAGCACGGATACTGCTGGTGGCGCGGTAGAGAGCATAGCATGTTAGTGCGCAGCCTATGTTTGGGAGGTTTAGTGAGCGGCTAAGTAGTGGTAAAGAGCTTGAATACCGAGTGGGATCAGAGGTTCTTCTTTCAAGCGTCTGGATAATTTTTGCCATCGGTTTTCTTCATAGAAGCCCCTACGATATTTAGTGATATGATCTTTTAAGATATTGACAAGATTGGAGAGATGAGACTTACTCATTTCCATCAAAAGATGACGGGAGCGGCCCTCTGCTATCCGACATTGTTCTATGCGACGATGGTGAGACAAGGTTTTTGTTTGGTTTCGAAAGCTTTAAGATGTCATTGATGCGCACCTTTCGGGTTGTTTTCGATGTTGCCGGGTAATGTCCTGTGACCATATGGATCGCTAGCTTCATTCTGTTCAGCCAATTTTCAAGAAATCCATTGGCTTTTGATAATCATAATGGGTTGGTTTTGGGGCACCTCAGACGATAAGGGTACAGATAATTCAAAAGACCCCGTGGGAAAGCTTGATCCCAGCTTGCGGGACTTCCTGCAAAAGGAATCACCTGTCAAATATGGTCCCTCCAAATCCACTTCTACATCTACAACAACAGAAAGTTCACGATCATACACCGATCAACTATCACTATCTCAATCTCCAAAACAATCAGAGACCGCAGATACTTCAGACGCGTCTACTCCATCTGTGCCCCCACAGTCCCTCTATGCAGATGGTCGCTATGCGCATATCTGGAAGACGTACCAGCCGCTATCTGAAATCGAAAACCGGAACAAGAGCGAGCAAGACAAACTTCTGGATGTGCTCGAGGCGTACAAGTACCGGAAAGCAGAGATTGGACGGGCAGCATTGGAGAATTGCGCGCTGGAGCAGTGGGCGGTGAATGATTGTTTTCGCAATGGCAGCTGGACTTCTCGAATGACCATGTGTCGAAAAGAAAATAAGGGGCTAGAGAGATGTTATACGATGCAAGCAGTGAGTCTACCCAAAATCACTTTAGACCATTAATACGAGAGCACGGACTTATCAATTATTAGAAATTTCTGAAAGCACTGGGCTATCTCTCGGCCTTTGATCGGCCTGCTGAAGTGGACGAGGAGATCCAGATGCACGCGGATAAACTCTACCACCAGATGCTCGACCAAGAATCAGCTATCGAGCGCGCCAAAGCCGAAGGCCTTCCCGTCCCCACATTCGACCCCCTCATTCCCCAACCCTCAAACAGAAACAAGGCCCAAACCCAAAAGAACCCCTCAACCCCGGCTCCCGCACTTCCACAACCCACCGTAACAATCGATCAACTCTCTGCCGACGCACGAGCACAGCTGAAGAAACGGCTTGAGGGTCTCTCGGAGAAAGAACGGGAATTAGAGGAGAAAGCGATTGCAGGTGAGATAGCTGCGGGAGAACAGTTGGCGGGACGGATTACGGATATATATAAGGAGCAGGAGCGGGCGAGGTTGGAGAGGAAGGAGAAGGGGAAAACGACGATAGGGGATTCGATTCGTGGGATGTTTGGGTGGTGAAACTAACAAAATATGATTTATTGTCGCAGATTGCATCTCATGGGATGCATTGTTGAATAATACCAGCAGTACTTACACCCGGGTTGGTAGCAGTTTTTATTTTTATTTTATTTTATATTCTCCCCTTAAGGCAAACTGGTACTGGTTTAGGGAATTGTTGAAATTCTTTGCCTCGGAATTTCGTAGCCTTTATTTATGGAGGGACATGGCGTCGCCGTCGTTATTCCGCCCTAGTGATACATGACCAGAACTGACGACGAAGTAAAGGCAGCCGGGAGAGATAAAAAAAAAGTGAGCTAACTGGCTACGGCTGGGCCCATGAAACCAATTGCGCCCCGCTAAATACATAGGGTTAATGCTCTTGAGGTGGATCTGAATATCGTGAAAAATTAAAAATGAGAATAGATGCATCAAGGGTCGTTAAGCTCAAGCTTCTTTTCCTACATCCACTTCTGTTGTTGCTGCCCAGTACTATCACCTTGCCGGGGAAACACAGGAATGGTAGGCATCTGCTCCAATCCCCCCATTGTTCCCTGGCTTTGTTGCCAACCAGCACCACTTTGTTGATTATGGAAGACACTTTGCCTGAACGGATTGGTTGAACCCGTAGGGTTCGGCCCCGACGCACTTGGTGGGGGGGCAGTGGGCTGTTGTTGCGGCGGAGAGGTCCTGGCGAACGGGTTCGTACCTGCTGACGTTGATCGAACCGGTTGTATATTTTGGATTTGAGATGGTATTTGGACTGGAGATATTGAGGAAGTTTGGGGTACGAAAGGTAAGGATCCTTGACTAGAGTTGGTCTGGTGGGCTTGAACCCCTTTAGCAAATGGGTTAGTGCCCTGTGATCGAACTAATGGAGAAGAGGATATCGGAGGGCTGCTGGCGTAGGACACGGGAGTGTTGGTAGAAGGCATTGCCAATTGGCGAAAGGGGTTTGTTTGCTGCTGTCCGGCACCGAGCATATTGAATGCAGGCTGGGATTGCTGTTGCTGAGGAATTGAAGTTTGGAAGGACGCTACGTTGTTTTGTGGTATGCTTGATAGGGATAATGCTGAACCATAGGCTGGCTGCGGTTGCATGGGATAATTGCTGTAGGCTGCAGCCTCGAAGTTCTGCTGCACTGGCGGCTGTGTCGACTGACTGATAGGATTAATAGATTGTTGAACGAAAGGCGGACTGAACTGCTGGGGTTGGTTAAGTTGCTGAGGAGGGAATCCGCCAGATTGTGCGGCAAATCCTTGTTGATACGGCTGAGCCGGCTGATTGTATTGCGTGGGTTGTTGTTGGATCAGTGGCATGTGCTGCTTTGGGCCAAGTTGTGGCTGAGCCATAGGCTGTTGGTTCTGCTCGATCGACTCAAAGAAATCGATTAGATCTGGACCCGGACCCTTTGCCTCTTGTTTTGCTGAACTTGCTTGAGCTGGTTTCGGTGATGGAAATGGTTCTTTCGTTGCGGGTCTTGGGCTGGCCGTTGTCCTTGTTTTGCTTGTACCGTTAGTGGCACCTCGGCCCTTTTTGGCATCCTGCTGTGCAAGATATTGTCTTCTATTGATTTCGAAGTCTGGATCATGCAGATACTCCTCAAGGGAAGCCGTCAGGCTAGTCGGTGCGTGCTTCAATTTTGGCACTTCCAATCTAGTAGAAGTCTCGAACTGTCTTGCAACTGTAAGATATTCAACTACTAGATTGGTTTGCTTGCTGAAGATCTTGTAAATTTCCAGAGCTCGCTCAGCGTCATACCGTGACATTTCGAAGTAGTGCTCTGAGTCCGTGGTTAGTGTAATTTTAGGAACCAATAGCAGCCGGTCGTACCGAGAAGATTAATAACACCCTCGTTCATCACGTAATACAGTGCCAACAAGTCGGTCACTAGCAATCTGAAAGCTGTGAGAGTAATTTCGTTCTCAATGTCGTCTGATAAAACCTACAAGGCGGACTGGTCAGAGGATTCCGCGAAATGACTTAGCGGATGCATTAGACGCCATATACTTACATCACACTTTAGCAGAGCCGTTATCTGACTCTGCACGCTTTCTGTCTCTCTCAACAATCCTTTCTCGACCGTAAGCCTCTTGAGTCTGCCTTCCCCTTCCCTCACGTAGTCGACCTTAGTTTCTCGGTACGTCCTAGCTCTCTCTAGTAGGTATTGCGTATAGTGCCTAATGTTGCGACCTTGGATCTGGGCTTCGTAGTGTCAGCACCTTGCCTGAAAGATACTGGTATCTTAGGGGCTTGAAAATACTGACCATCTGAATAGGTGCTTATGGCAAGTTTGTTTGAATGTTTTGCAAGATACCGTAGAGTGACATCCTTTTCCCCTTCCCGAATCATGTAGTGCACAATAATCAAGCTCTTGAACACGATCGTCCATGTTGAGTCCCTGAGACGGTTCTGAAGAGCGCGGAAGATCTCTGCAACGCCGGCTTCTCCAGCATGGGTAGCTATGAGAATGTGTTCGACATATTTGGACTTGGGCGCGGCAAGCTGAGGGTGGAGAGTAGTCAGCAATCAATTAAGTTACCCCCAATAGGTTCAAAACTAGGGTGGATCAATGATAAAGCTCACCTTGACCTTGGTACCGCCTTTCACTGACTTCTCAAAAGAGCTGGTCATCTTTCGCTCTTGGGTATGAGGAGCCCTCGTTATTATGGTCGAGCCGCTTAGGCGCAATCAGAATCGTAGTGTCTATGAAGACCTGGTCTTGCTGGTGGCTTGGAGTGGATTATTCAAGAACAAGTTACTGACGAGCGCCGCTATTAAACAGTCCTTTAGCGATTCGGCTGTCGATGCACTATGGTTGTGAGAAGCTAAACTTCCTGGGGTGGATTGTTGAGTGAAGGGAGATTTATCTCTACTGATATGAGTGATTTGGCGTAAGAGCACCCACCTTTCAAATGGGACGAATGACAGGGCTGAAGGTCGTCGTTTGTACAAAGTAGACGAGCCAGGATTCACACGTGGTGACGCAGATTACGGCTTTCCACACACAACATTTACACCCGGTACCAACAGTCACTCAAAGCTTCACATATGTTGGAGGGGGGATATATATTGCCATGTTGTTACGCCAGCCCCCACTGGATCAATTATCTAGAATGGAAATTAACGTGAGAAGGAATACCGTTGACATGGCAGAGTGGATATGATATATCTGCCTGATCTTTCGCTCAGCAAAATGGGAGAAGAGGATTGCTTTCCCGGCATCTCCATTGCGCCTCCAAATAAGCATCTGATTATCTAATATCAGCAATGTGCTTTGTGACCCCTTCTATCAGCTCAGTCAAGGCCAGTTTCCATTACTACTAAATACATGCAGACTCCTATCGCCTTTCAGACCATAGTGTGAATGGCAGAATCAAAAGAGAAACATCTTCCAAGTTTGGGTTCAGAGATGCCATCATCGCGTCCGTTGAAGTAACAAGGTGGATGTGCCGGACGCTTATTTCATGCTCCCGACCTGTCTGCAATGAGCCGCTCAAGCCCGGTAAAGGGAGAGCTAATGTACTCGAGTTCGAGATTTTTGTCATAGATCACACGCTAGGCTTTCATCATCTAGAGAATGGACATGTTAGCTTAATGATGGCCATTGAATGCTGTACTTAGACTCACATGTTTAAAACTTGGAAGGATGGAGAGAAAAGTGAGTGAAAGCTGGCGAAAACCGATTTATGCGGGAGGTCGCTTAGTCATGCGGGTCTAACCCTTCTTGGTGTTTCGAAAATTTTGGGTTGACCACGAAATCGCATACTTCGATTGGACTGCTGCGGCGAGAGTCATGAGTATCAGAGAATGTGGGAGGAAATGCCTGCGCACCAAGCTGGAGCCATGGAGGGGCTCAATTTTTTTGACACAACATCTAAACTCGAGATTCAGCTGTCACAGTTGGATGTCTACGCAACATCACAGCCCAAACACGGTTATCGAGTCAAAGTTTCAGGACCTTAAATTGCTTGAAGCAATTAAATTATCTCGTAAGCTTGGAACATATATTGGCTTGATTGTTACTGATGGGGGATAGTCAGCTTCCCCAGCTCAACCCATGATATCAACGATTTATGTAAAGCCTTGGTTGGCCAAGAAGTGGTCATTCATGGGTACCTGGGTGAGCGTACGGATTTATCAAAGAACTTTCTTTTCGCTCCCATCCTCAGCAAGGAGTTGAACCACAGGATCCAGATTGTCTCGTCAGCAAAGGTCCCAAGTGGCACCCAGAACCTGGCTCACGAGCAACTGAAGTCCATCGAGCCTAACAGCCCGGTAGCTATTCGTGGCATTTTGAAAAATAGAGCTCCCGCGAAGGGTGACTCTACTGGCGTCCGAGATGTCGAGATTAATCTGCAAGAGGTTTACTGTTTAAATGAATTCCCCAAGGACATCATCGTTACTGCCGACACTCGATTCCCCCCTGAACAACGACATCTCCAGCTACGAACCGACAGAAATCTTCGTGAAGCTCTTGGATTTCGAGCAAAAGCCGCCAGTATTTGCCGAGACGAATTGAGCACCAATCATGGGTTTCTGGAGGTTGAAACGCCCCTGTTATTCAAATCGACCCCTGAGGGAGCCAGAGAATTTCTGGTTCCAACGAGGCGGAAGGGACTTGTCTTTGCCTTGCCGCAAAGCCCACAGCAGTATAAGCAAATATTGATGGCTAGCGGGATACCGAGGTATTATCAAATCGTAAAGTGCTTCAGAGACGAGGATTTGCGGGCAGATCGGCAACCGGAGTTTACTCAGGTAAGTAGCAGTTGCCGTGAAATACAACTAGTATGCATAGACTGAAATCTCTGTAGCTCGATCTAGAAATGTCATTTGCAGGAGCCGAGGATGTCATGAACTGTATTGAGGTACTGATCAGGAGGTTATGGCAAACTTTGCTTCAAGTCAAATCACTGCCTCAAAATTTTCGAAAAATTTCTTATCAGGAAGCCATGTCAAGGTACGGCTCGGATAAGCCAGATATTCGCCCAGGCATGGAAGTATGAATATTATGTCCTGTGATTATCAATGTCTATAGGCTAATTTTTCAGATTTCTGACATAACATATCTCCTCCCAGTCGATTTAATTAGCAAACTCACCTCTAACCCTGACCCAATCTGCGAGATTCTCAAGATTCGAATCTCAGGTGATCCAAAAGAGACACGGAATTTCGTGAACTCGTTCATGGACTCTCCGGAATCAGCACCATTCCAGAAGAATCCCGAAGGAGCTCCGGGTATCTTCGTAGTGGATTCAAGGAAGCCACTTCAAGGACTTCAACCCTTTGGATTTGAAGCTGCCGAGCATATCGAGGAACTTTTGAACCTCGAAGAGGGTGATCTAGTTGTACTCCAAGCACGCAAAAATATCCCCCATAGTGGGGGCTCTACCCCGTTAGGCAATTTGCGCCTTGCTCTCCACAAATCAGCAGTCGTGCAGGGTTACCTCGAAGCCTCAAAGGGGTTCGAGTTCTTGTGGATAGTAGACTTCCCCCTATTCTCACCAACGAACAACTCGGATCCAGGCCAAGGAGGCACTGCAGGGATTTCATCAACTCACCATCCTTTCACGTCTCCGAAAGCGGCTGAGGATATCGATTTACTTCTGACGGATCCTTTGTCGGTAAGAGGAGATCACTATGATCTTGTCGTCAATGGAGTTGAGCTCGGCGGCGGGAGTCGGCGGATCCATGACGCACGGTTGCAGGAGTTCGTTCTGAGAGATGTGTTGCAGGTGAGCCTTGATTCTACTATGTTGTGTAGCGACATTTGATACACGAACACATTAATCTAACAGGTGCGCAGATGAGTCCAACCCGCCTACAAGAATTCTCCCATCTCCTCGAAGTTCTCCGAGCTGGCTGTCCCCCTCACGCGGGAATCGCTCTTGGTTTCGACCGACTAATAGCGGTGATGCTTGGTAAGGGCTCAGTAAGGGATGTCATTGCCTTTCCAAAAAGTGGAAAGGGAGAGGACTTGTTAGTGAAGTCTCCCAGCATTGTTAGTAGCGAGGCACTAGAAACATATCACCTGCAGCTTCGGGAATGATTAAAGCTTGTATTTTTGGTTAGTCAAGTATACTGCATTAGATAGACGGTGTTTTCGATTTATTTCCCTTATCTCTGTATTTTAGGACTTGTATAATTCTCAGATCTGTAATGGATTGTGACCATAACATTTTTTTCTCCTGATAGAATGGAACAAGAGGCCATATTATTCCTCGCAAGCACTATGCTACAGCAAGAAAGGAACCCCACCACCACCGCCTGTGTATATCCTATCACCATCTCCAAATCCCCCAAACCCTCTAACTAATCTTCGCGTTCGAAAAATCCATCTCCGGATGCTCCTTCTGAAACTTCTTCAACAACTCCAACTTCTTCTGCTCGTCGCTCGTCGGTTTCCCCGCCTCCTTCTGCCGTTGGTCATACATCATCTTCTCGACCATACTCCTCGTCTCGCCGTCCAAGTCACTGAGAGACGAGTTCTCAGGCGTGATCTTCGAGGTATCGATGGTCGGGTGCTGCGTTAGAACGTGCGGCCACCATTCCATCTTGTTGATCTTGTCGAGGTGCACGGCGACTTCTTTGCCGCTGCTGGAGGTTTCGAGCGTCCAGGTGGATTCGTCGACGTGGATGGGTTTGGGGAGGGAGCCCTGGAGATAGAATGGGGATTAGCCACGCGTTTGGTGGGATGATGCATTTGATTTCGTTAATATATTAGACTACTTGCCTCCATTATAGGTGGCTGCCCCTTTAAGCCGACTTTAAGATGTGTTTTCTTGATCACCACATCCAGATCCCTCCCCTTGATGTTTGCCGGCACAGGCACAGTGACCTCGACTTCCTTTATCGTCTGTGTCCAGCGATACGGTAGCGCGGCCTGCTCAGTAGCCTCTTTGGCCTTGAGATCTGCGTCGGCACGTTCGCGCTCAGAAGGTGTTGGAGAGCCAGGCATCTTTTGGTTTATGTAGGTGATGTGACTCGGCTGGAAGTATTTTGTGTTTTGTTTTCGTCATCGCGGGGCAGAAATGAAGAGCCGCAAATACCGGGACAAAATGAAAAGATTCACCTTGTTTTATTTGTGAAATTTTCTAAATAGTCCCTTTATAAATTCTGATTCACTCAACTTCTTTAGTAAATTAACTATGCTCCAAAGGCCGTACTTGGCTGCAGCAGAAAGGCTACATGACTACGAGCCCGATCTGGGAATTTAGGGCACGATTACTAACCCCGCATCGTCGGTTTGCGTCGATTGTTTCTATCGTATGACTTTGTGCTCTTCAACTTCTTCGTGTCACGGCACCAGCGTGCTCTCGGCTTTGTACTCTATACAGCCGCAGATATGGCTCTGGTTTCGACTTCACCTCTCCTTGCGATTCCGGCTGAGCTCCTCCATCGCATTCTCTCGTATCTCTCTCCAGAATCGCTTTCAAGCATCTCGCAAACCTGTGTACTACTCCGCGATCATGCCTGGGAAGACATTCTGTGGCAGGATTTCGTCCGACAAAATATTCCCAGCATCCAGCTGAAACAGGTAGTTCCTCGTGAATCCTGGAGAACGCTCTTTATCGAACACTACCCGCATTGGTTTCTGGTCAAGCACCGGATATGGTTTGGTGATAACGCTGCAACTGGCAGTCTCATCATCGCGCTTTACAACCACCGCACTTTGACAATTGAAGCCTACCGTCTTGTTGCACAACGACAAGACACACAGCTTGAATATTGGGAATATAATCCGGATGTGGTAATGCACACTTTCCGTCCTCGCGTTCGATTACACCTTGATGAACCGATCCTGAGTCTCAGGAACAGAAGTGATGGTCTCCTTATCTTCCAAGGAGGCATGTTCTCGCGCCAGGAAAATAGGTTCTCACGCGAATCATCGTTACCTGTTATCACCGGAGCCATTCACTCTTCTTTTTTTCTTGCCAGACACTTACCACTCGCCTCTCAAGCTCCCAATATGGCGCTCTGGCCTCCACTTATCGTCCCTGCGTCGCAGCGGGTACGGAACGAGTCCAGATGCAATTTTAAAGGCACGGGACACATACCACAGAAGCTTTCTGAAGCAAGTGATCAAACCTTCAGGATCCGGCGATGGATGGAGTTTGGGAGTGTTGGTGTTAGGATGGGCGAGTTGGTGACGACATACAGTACATTATTGCCAGAGCTATGGACGCCGACAAAGCGAAAGCCATGGCGAGGAATATGGGTAGGTGATTACTATGGGCATGGATGTGAATTTCTGTTATTGCATCAACCGGACGATGTGAGTTCTACTGTCGTGAACGAGGCCGCCGAGAACCAAGGGGAAGACGGCAACCATGAGATATATCAGGGCAGACTGGAAGCGATAAAACTAACCGGGGACCCGAACGTGCCGCGAGGCGAATATACATGGATTGCGGAGGATATTGGGAAGGGCGGATTTCTGCGCATTGCGGAGGATAGGCAATTTCGAGGGGCCAGAGTCGTGAGAAGCAAAGGGCACACTGCTGGAGAAGGATTCATCGATAGTAAGTACATCTCCGCTCTTTGCCTAGCTCCAGCATATCAATCGCACAGGTTGAAGTAACCAAGATTGATTGCAATGTAGGCGAGTTCATCCCCTCGCAGCTGATTATGATCTCTACCGACAAGCTGGCGCAGTACTGGGAGAAGCTTGGGCACATCAGTTTCTACAAACGGGTAGAAATTGAGCCATTCCTCCGAGTGGACTGATCATTTATGAAAGGAGCTTGTTGAAATAATATCACTCAGGAGGGCAATGTGTGTACAATAGCATCCTGCTCCGTTTCCCACCATCTACACGTCCTGGGTTTGCACATGTCGCATGTGATTGAGGCGTTGTTCCAATCATGCATGTCTCTTGACTGTGGCTTTGGTTACAGGCATGACTTGCAGGAACCCGGACATTTGGAATTATGCGAACCGCTTACTTGATGAAGCATAATTATCCCAATCCCCGACCCCAGCAACGATGGCGCTCACAAGCTTTTCGCGCCATTGAAAACGTCGCCACAGTGACGCCTCGATGAGGGCAACACGCCGCTAAACCTGGAGTAGAAACGCCTTCCGTGTGCACATGAGACGGTAGATGTTGCCAACTCCCCTAATTTTGTAAATACCCGCCCTTGGTTCTTGGTTCTGCTGTTGTATATAACATCGTAGCGACTAAATAAAAACACTAACATCCGATTCATCATGGCAGCAAGCAAATATTACCTCCAAGTCACAGCGGGTCCGTCGTACGATTGCGAGACACATAAACTCGTCAATGTCAACGATTCAACACCTTTCTCAATCTCACAACCTCACGCCGACATTAACCTCACCGTAAAAGTCCAACGATACCGCGGTAAATCTCTTCCCTCTGTAAAAACCCACGACAGAAAAATTACACGAACTGACTAACATGCCTTCACCGCTCAGGAGTCCCCGAAGGCTCACCAACCACAAGCCCCTACTTCTCGCATCCCAACCACCTCAACGACCAATACTCCATCTCCTTCGCTCTCCTTCCCAAAACCCCCATCCGCGGCGACCACCTCGTCTTCGGCAACGACTTCGACAATCCAATCCGGGACCGGTTCCCCCCTGGCTTCAACACCGCCTTCAATATCGTCAAGTGGTTCATCGACCCCGGTCTCGACGGTGACGTCTATTCCGACACTCCTTATCTCTATGGCTCTGCGCTCAGCAGTCTGAATGTGTTGAGGGTGGGCGAGAAGGCGGAGAGGTTGCCGGAGTGGAATGATGATGTTTTTGAGGAGGGTGGCGAGAGGGGGTTGGTTCCGATGAAGTCGGCGAAGAGGAGGAAGTGGTTTTTGGATGAGAGTAGGAGGGCGGATTGGGTGTTTGAACAGGGGAGGGTTTATGAGGCGGATTTTTTTAATCCGTATTTGGATTTTAATGGTGGGCTTGAATATCTCGTTGATGGCTCCCTCCGCGTTTCTCGTGGCTAATTTCCTATGACGCAGAGTTCGCACTCCGTCTTCCAGGCTTCACCTTCCCAGCCCTCAAATATCTCGACGGTCGCCAAAAATCCCTCCAGTTAGCTTTCCCTCTTCCCCCCCATGTTCCTATCATCTGCATGCATTTAGTTCATTCTAACACCCAACCTAATTCCCAGCCCACACAAACTCAGATACGTCCTCAAGAACCGCGTCTCCGACGAAGTCTACTTCGTAGTCGTCTTCACATTGCTACGAAAGGACGGTGGTGATGGGGGGGATAGTAATTCGTATATGTCTAGTAGTGAGGGGGAAGATGAAGAGAGCTTGGTGGAGAAGTCGATGTATGGAGAGAGTGTTGAAAGTGTGGGGGTTGTGGGGGAGAAGGATGGTGGGAAGAGTGGGGAGGTGGAGATGGTGGATGGTGTGAAGGAAGAAGCGAATGGATTTGTGCCCGCGGAAACGGCGTTGATTAATCAGGCTTTGCTCTGAACATTCCCATGGACCTCCTCTCCTTACTTCGCCTCTACGATAGGAGGATCGAGATATCACACCACACCACGCACGTTGGCCGGCTAATGTATTCGCGAGCTTCCGTTCACTGGCTCTGTGCTTATAGCTGTACAACTGGATTAACGGGACACGGGACGGGGATGGGAGGGAAAGGCTTACTGAAGATAAGACGCAGGCGTTACATGATTTGGGTGGTTAGGAGAACTTGATCAACAATGGGCAACGGTGCATATAGATTTCAGAACACATACGACGACTCGCATAGATTCCAAGAGATAAAGAAGACATTTTCTTTCTCCTATCGAAAAAGAGGTCGGGAAATTTTTCGAGATTCTGGTGGAAACGGTAGGGTTGTCCCAACGTACAAAGTTTCCTCTGATATGTAAATGCATTTCTGACAAGTATATATACACTCTTGCTTATAACAATGGTATCTCACAAGCAAGTCTTTAATCACCTCACAGTCTCCTCAGCACATCCACCACCACCTCCTCCGTAGTCGCCTTCCCACCCAAATCGGGACTCAAAAATCTCCCTTCCCCTAAACTCTCATCCACAGCCTCATAAATCTTCGCCGCCGCATTTTCCTCTCCCAAAAACTCCAGCATAAGGCCCACACTCCTCATCGTCGCAATCGGGTTCGCAATGCCCTTGCCCATGATATCCGGGGCGCTGCCATGGCATGGTTCGCCGATTGCGAAGCAGTCGCTTACGTTTGCGGAGGGCACGAGGCCGAGAGAACCGACAAGTGCGGCGGCACCGTCGGAGAGGAGGTCGCCGTAGAGGTTTGGTGCGACGATGACGTCGTAGGCGGAGGGTTGGCGGAAGAGTTTATAGACCATTGAGTCGACGATTTGTTCTTCGACTTCGATGTTGCTGTATTCAGGCAGCGCGAGAGCAGAGCGAGCAACCTCGCGGAAGAGACCGTCAGTTTGTGAGAGGACATTGGATTTGTGGGTGATAGTGACGAGTGGTCTGGTATGGATGCTAGCAGTGCCGTCATCCCGGATCTTCTGCCGGCGTACGGCAATGTCCGCAGCTATCCTAGCGATGCGGAAGGAGGCTCGTTCGGAGATACGTTTAATAGCCTCGGCGACGCGCTGACCCGTGGCTGGGTCGATGTATGTCCGTTCCTCCTTAACGTAGAGATCCTCTGTATTCTCCCGGACGATGACAAGGTCGACGGGGGAGAGGGCACCGGGGATAGTCTTTACGGGGCGCACATTGGCGTATAAGTCAAGCTGCTTTCGCAGGGCAACGATAGGGGAGGAATATCCCGCTACTTTCGTCGTTGGGGAACTATGGAGATGGCATTCCATATTAGCATGTTAGATAGCAGGACCACCACCACCATTGTCTGCGGGGTTAAAAATCCAATCCAGAAGATCACCATTTACCTGACAGCACCAAACAACGCCCCATCACACTCCCTCCTCAAAACCGCCACAGTCTTATCAGGTAATGCAGCGCCCGTCTTCTTGAATGTCTCGAAGCCCGCCTCTAGATCCACAAACGAGAATCTCAGCCCTAATGATGCGGGGAGAGCTTCTAGGAGTCTCCGGCCAGCCTGGAGGAAAGATACCCGGGGGGCAATTGCTTAGCAAGACTCTTTCTGCCGGGAAAGAAACCTCTTTCCATGAACCTTGGGATAGGACAATTAGAGCCTTACGGGAATAACTTCCCTCCCAATGCCATCGCCTGGTATGAGCCCTACAAGCAATGATCAACCCCAATCCACAGCCGATCAAAACATTAAAACTCCCCAATCACACTCAATCTCCCTTACCTATTCTCAACGCCCTTGAAGCCGCCATTATATCTCTCTACTCAGTATTCCCTCTTGATTCGAAATTTTCTTTCGGTTTGGAGGAGCAAGCTTTTTGCCAACTCAGAATCTTAATTGGATGGGGAAAGCTCGGCTGTGGGGTGGGTCTTGCTGCTTTTAGATGTGAAAATAAAGGGTGGGGTTATGTAAGCAGCGGAGTTGTTAAGGGGAAAATAGGAGAGATGGAAATACAAACCCCGCAATAATGAGAAATGTCCACATCCCCTTTTCCTCTTTCAAACTCTCCCAAAAGGTCGAGATCAACGAATAGGGAAAGGCTTGTCCCTTTCCTCAATCTTTACTATTTGTTGGTCTTAATATTGCTGTTGTTCCACCACAACGCCATATCTAAAACTCCTCCACGGAATTCCCGTGCCACCATCTTTCTACCATCTCACCAACATTACTTGCTACCGATAATGTGCCATCTTCAATCATGTGCCGTACCTCTAAGGCTAATATGAAGCTGCCACTCCCCTCAAAACGGGCAAGCAATCTTCGACATCCCTTCTTCTTTGATGTGTACTGTTCTCTCCGGATTAAGGTAAAAAAATTCTCAACCACATCTCCGAACCCAGCACCAAGAACCAAGATAATACCATATATTGATTTGTTGCGGAAACGTTTTTTATGACAAAGTAATAGTAGAATACAGTTTATTTTTTTCGTGCGAACGAAGCTTTCTAGCTGCGATAAAACGATGCTGTAGAAAACCAACACAAACGCCCGGAGAGTGTGTGCGCGAAGAATGAATGGATAAAAAGACTAGATGCCGCCCGCCCGCCTGCCCACCATCGCCGTTGCTGCTGTCGCCAGAACAGGTATTTGCAATAAGGGAAAACAATGTTCAGGAACCAAAAAAAAACGTAATTCCAGTGATGAACAGGACAAGACTGAAAATAGAGGAATACTCTGTAACGATGCATTCTGCTTGCTAAATTGACGATTGCCGCCCCACCCGTAAAAAGAACGCACGCTATAGTTCGTTAATGTCAAATAAACATTATAAACAAAAAAACTTGAAAAGATCTCAATGCTGAGACCTGATAACGACCACATCGACCACCGGATACGCCTCAATTTGGAAATCTCGCGATCGAACTATTCTGTACGGCTTCAGAAGGAAATAATGAACTTGAACTCCTCTCAACGACCGTCTTGTCCCGTGTACCGGCCTCTGTCATAGGCGTCCGACTGAAAGGGGTTATACGGTGCGCTCCTTGGAACAGAACTCGAGTCGCTGCAAATAATATCCATCTGCTGGTCGGTAGTCGAAGGAGCAAGTGTGTATCCCGTTGGCGACCCTCCTAGGGGCACCTTAGTATCTGGAAGGGAGGGGATATGGTAACTGGGATGGACGTTTGTTCGCCGCCGAGTCTGCCTCCTTATAACATCTCCTTCCTGATCTTCCACCCAAGAACTGCTGCCAGGAGCTCCAACACCGCTATCTTGCAACTGTCGGTTCGGGCGTGAGCGAGGAGAAAGAGGCCGTGGTTGGAGCGGTGCCTGCTGAGGCGTACTATACAATACTGATCGGAAATAATCGCGTTCACTATGATAGAAATCCCTCTCTTCAGAGAGATCTCTAATTTGCTGCTCGAGTTTTGCGATGGTGTGGGATGCTTCTCGCTCCTTTTCCTTTCGACGTGCTCTGAATCTAGCGGATGCTCCAGCATTACGCTTCCGTTTCTCGTCAGCTTGCTTCGAGGCGGCATGAATATCAACAGGTACCGGAATGGATCCTTGCTCCCCCGAACCAAAAAAGAGCTGATATTTGTTCTGCTGCCAACCACCTGATGTGTGCGAGAAACCACTCTCCGGAGGCGAGCCTGCGGAATGCCCACCTCCCTGGATTCCTCGCGCGCCGAATTGAGACTGGGGGGCGTACGACGGTTGTAGCTCCTGCGCTGCTAACGGACGAAAATGAGATGCCGGTGAGGTATGACTGGGTTGACTATAAGACGAGTAAGACGTACCCGGACTTGCCGCCCGCGGCGGTGGCACATGCATGGCAGCTAAACTTGCTCTTCGACTTGGAATAGGAGGGGTTGGTGCTGTCGGAGGAATTCCATATAATGTTGCAGCGTGAGACGGATGAACTACAGGTGGTGTAGGCACCGACGGTAGATCCGGGGCTCCAGAACCAACAGGTTCCATCGAATATACATGGCCACCTCTGGTCATGTAAGGTGGCTGTTGTGCATTCATCATACCAGTGATGCTCGGTCGACCCATGCTTGCAGCTCGAAGTCCTGGCGACCGAGGCGTTAGCATTTTTCGGCCGAGAGTTCCGGAGTGAGCTTGTGCTGATGATGGAGTCCCAAGGGCCTCCGAATTCAGCTCCACAGTAGGAGATCGTGGCAGGCTGTTCATTGCATACCGAGGAGTAGCTTTAGATTGCGGAGGAGAATCGAGATGCGCAGCGCTTCGACGCCGATTTCTTTCCGACTCTCCAGGCGTTGGATTAAGGATCCTATTCACATCCAGAGGACGGGATAGTTTCTGATCCAGGACTCCAGCAGCTGCATTTTGATCTAAGGAGCTCCTAGAGACATGCTCCAACGCTTTTGATACCTCTTGAGGAACCTGCCCAGAGGAAGGCGTCTGGTGCTCGGAGGTGAATGTCCGACTCGGAGTGGCAGAAGCATCACTCTGGCTTCCATCTGTAGAATTGAACGGAGGATCTACCGCAGATGTGCCCTGCGACATGAAGTCCCCGTACCGCAAATATTCCAAGCCACAAGGAGTGGAACATTTGACACTTCCCCCTTCCTCCCAGCTATGTCGTTGGCCTTGCGGCCTTCGGTGGTGAGGAAGGGAGCTCTGAACGCTGGTGAAGACTTCCGCGAGCTTATTTTGAAGTACGAACGGGGAATATGGCAGGAAAGGAATAGTGACGGGACGAGAGACGATCTCTAGAACAGCCAGTGTGACAGCCTATGTGGGACACAAGTGGTCCCTGACGTGGTGATCCTCTCCAATGTGTTCCAGGTAATCAGTGCAGCAAGCAGCAACGAGTAAACAAATAGTCATCGCTCGGTGTACGCAAAGGGCCGCAACAGTTAACTAAACGAGTTGGTATCAATACGCCAGGACGATCAAAGCAACAAAAAGAAGGGAGGGGGAGATCAGTGGGATGTTGCTCACCCGTGACTCGAATGACGAATGGTGAGATTATAAGGTGAATGAATGGCCACAAGGTGATCAAGGACTGGATTCGGCAAGGTTTGTCTTGAGCGGGATCGTGTCTGAATCTCAAGCTTCAGCTGGAGGTATTCTCTCCCATCCAATGGCATCGGTGCGACAACAAAAGGCAACAAGGTACGTTCTAAGGATGCCTATGCCTTCCAATGTCCGTGCTTACCACATCAGTTTGCCTCGTCCGTGATTCCTTTTGCAAAATTGAGACCTAACTATGGAACCCTGGCTTTGGATGGCTGATCTGAAACTAAAAGGAGCTACTGCCAATCGAGCCGAGCCAACGGCGAAGTACTTACGAAGCGAGTTTGGCTTTGCGCTAACTTGGGGTGTAGGGGGGCAATCACACTATCACTCAAGCGTGACAATCGCCAGCGCGGAGAGAAACGACGGAGTGACACTGTCGAGTGACGTTGGAAAGCCAGTTCAGAGTATGTAATGTACGTTTGATGCTCCTACTTCTCCTCCTGCTCCTGCTGCTTCTGCTCATGCTCCTGCTTGCTGCTTGTTGCTGCCGGATAACCCTTGTCTGGTGATGCCGTGCGTCCCTGGTGCAATAGGATAGGAGGGTTGGCGGTGTGCTCTCGAACGAGGAGGACGTTTCCCGCTCGTTCTATGGTCCTTGAAAACGAGCGAGCAAAAGCACCCAACAGTAGGAGAGGCTAATGCGAGTGATGAAGTGTGACCGTCCCGATAAATGGCCCATCTAAGGAACAAATAAGGTAAGGCGGCGTAGTCGGTGCCTTGCGATTGGGGAGAAGGCTTCTGGTGAGCGAACCACTGGAGCGCGCACGGGGCATCATCCGCTCGGATTGGACATCGCTCTCGTCAATTTCCGGGGTTCTCCAGACTAGTTTGGTTGTCCCAGTATCCTCCAGTATCGTACTCAGCACGAAGTACTATGTACTTAATCGGGTGCCAGTGCGCGGAGTTCTTCGCCGGAATCCTGTCTGGAGACCGGCAGTAGCGTGCATTAGCTTCTTGCTTGCATTCGGCACTGTTATCCATGCAACCTCCCGCCCCAGCTTACGACTAGCGGTTGTCTGATCACCGCTTGGCTCATCCACAGTCCAGGTAAAGGCCTGGGAGGTGCTGCATGGCACACGACCCGGACACGCGGTTTATGGTTGCGCCTTTTCTCCTACATACTTTCGCTGTCTCTGCTCTGGCCCCTGCGGCTGAGGCCCTCAGGAGAATTAATTGATGTCTGGACTTCTGAAAATGGTAATCGAAGTTCGGTACTCCGTACTCCAAAAGGGATGCAATACTCTTTAGTTACGCCGCGCTGCGCCTCTCGAGAGGGGGTGGGCCGCAGTGCTGGATAACAATTGGATTCCGAGAGTCGGACCCTGGTTGATGCAATATCGATCATGTGAGAAAGCGCGGTTTCCTTGGGTTTGCCAGCACAACATACATAACGTAGCAAGGAGGATGCACAAGTATGAAAACCCTGCCCATCTCAGGTACTAAATATTCGGAGTGCTGGCAAGGACTCTTTCTTCCAAAATCGTCCCCAAGAAGCATTGCGCTGCGGAACTAAAAATGTCGCGCTTTTAGCTTGTTTCCTAAAGTGGCGTTTCCTGGAGCCAATCAGCATATGCCGAACTTAGAAGGCCAGCTTCCGCAGTAGCAAAACTAAAAAGGAGTAGGGAAGGACCACGGACTGTCTAGCAGAGTTGTCGTCCAACATGTTCTACTCAACATCGTGCACAATCTCAAGGCAGTGAATCGAAGATCGGTGTTCCAACATTGCCACGAGGCATCCTTGTCATCTCGGGGAGATTAGCAGAAACCCTTTACAGAACTGTGGTCCACTTTACTGCGTACAAGCAGATTACATTCTCACATGGATAACATGTGCCCTGATTCCGCCTTGCGCTAAAGCTCACAAGTCGGAGCTCAAATTCTGGTTTCTGGGATTCCAGCTCCTAACTGTCGGATGAAACAGAACAAATCACAAGCCATATACACGATGATGGCGTAAGCCACATTCTCTTTTCTAGGAAACGGGAAACGAGATGTCAAACAAGCAAGTCTTCAGCTGGAGTCACAGAAACTTATGAATATCCTACCTGCTAGTATGCTGCCTTTCTCATGTCTCATTGGATTTGCATGTCGAGCAAAATGAGGCTTCATCTCGAGGCTTGCAGCATGAAGATTACTCATGGTACCTGAACTTATTCTTTGGAAGCCCTCTTACACTCACTTTGACTCGAAAAACATTACCCCGATACCCCGATACCCCGCGGAGCCCGGCTCTTTTTCCGGTTGCGCTTCCGCCGCGGTTGTGATAAAAAGTTCATCCAAGTCGGGGACTCCGAAACATGGGCAAGTGGCATTTCTTGATGGAAGATGAATCTCTCCTACGACCCTTTCCTCTGGTGAGAGGCGTGGTCCAAACATGGCCTTCGACGTCAATAGACAAGCCGTCAGACTTTCCAGGTGGAAGAATACTCTTCTGTTAGATGTTTCCTGAGGATTCATCATAGTCAAAGGCATATATGTTTTTGGTTGGAGAATCCGTGAAATACATCACTGTGTTATTAGGACTCCCTAATCAGAGCCCGTCAGCCTATAACTTGAGGTGGCCCCAAAGAAATAGTCGCTTACAGTTCGGAACAATGATACCATCCAACATGCGATGCAACGAAAGATCCGGGTGGAGGCGAAATAAGATCCTGGTCCAATCGGTTAGCCCGCTGGGATCAGACGAACGCGTCTCTACTGCGTAGCACTCCGAGATGGCTGAACGCTTCGGTCCGGCCTTCTGGCTTTGGGTCCCCCACATGCATGGAAGCTGGGAAAACAAAGCCCAGCTGCAGTGTGATAAAGTGGATACGCCGTACTCATTCATTGCTCCAGCCCAGAATCGTCCCTCACTATCAACAGCACCGTCACTAAACCTAGGCAATGCTGGAAGGCACTCTAGGCAGCAATTTTACGAACCGCATCCTGTCGACGAATGAGCTCCCACTACATCCAGAATTACAAGATCTTCCTCTACTTGCCTGTCATTTTTATTGGGATCATCCCAGACTCTCTTAATGTACTCCAAGTTTCCGAATTGTTTCTTAAATGCTGCAAATCCATTCTTCGCTCCTACCGCAATGACGTCTTCAGATCCTTCAATATTCGCTGTGATACTGTAATGATTTATGTTTAGCTTTTACGGCCGTTCTGGACCAGCCACACCTCTTACGTGATGGGTTTCATCTAGTTGAAATAACTTGTGCGTTGAAAAATTATTTCCAACTAAAAGGAGGAATTGCTTTTTCCTAAGGTCGACAAAGTGGAGAGATTTCATCTGTATTTCGTAGTGAGGGCCTTCTCCCAGCTCACAGTTGGTGTCCGAAAACGGCTGGGACTGTCAGCACAAGCTATTATGAAAGAGAAAAAAAAGACGAGGATGTGCCTCAGTTATCGTCCAACTTTGAATTCTGGCCATTTTACACGCTGTTGTGACTTTGACCCAGAGAAATAGAGAACCTTTGCTCCGTCGAGTTCTGTGATGTAAATCCACTGGACATCCCCGACGCTAGGCTTTGACGTAGTGCACATTTAGGCTGAAATGTCAGATTCCTGAAGTACGGATCAGCTGCCAAGTTTGTGCAAAGCGTTATTTTCTGACAAGGGCATCAGCGATTGCTCTGCGACCTCTCATTTACCTCAGTGCAAAGAGTAGGCAGTCTGATTTCAAATATTGGGGCGAGCTGGGTACTTGTACGAACCATTGCACCAGAAATGTGACTTGTATCCCACGTTCGATGCCGATTGCACTACCCATGACCAAGATCAACGATCATGATGCAGCCAAGGCGGCAAGGTACGGCTCATGGGGCTGGTCTGCTGTGGAACCCGAGAAATGTACTCCATAAACTACGCAGCATCAAAACACCTCGAACAACACCCTACGGAATATTATTATATGTCGTGCGGACAATAAAGCAGCTCCGTTTCACGATGGGGCTGAAGTTGAAATACTCGATCCAGCTGCCGTCGTAAACTTGAGGCACCTGCCCCGTACCTTTGAAGTTCATCCAGCCTTGGTCTGTGCGGAGTGGTTCATCCAGAATAGTCTGACTGTCATCAGCCGCTAAGAAAGCTGTGCTGTTCTGTGCAAAGTCAATCTGATACTCAAGCCACGATGGGACTGTAGTACTGCGGCGAGGAGAACTCCAGCCCATCATTTCGGTCTGTGCCACATCGAGCCGTCGCGCTGGCGGGCCGGTAACCGTGTCCCTGGGTGTGTTCGACAAGGGATTCGACTCGTCAGATTCGACTCGAGGGGCGGGAAAATTCCGTCGTTTGTATTTCGTTTTTCTGCTTTGCTTGTTTTTGGGTAGCAACGGCTTGCTACGGAGTTCTGCAAGGCCTACTCCGTACTCCGTACTGCGTACTCAGATGTAGATTAAACAATCCATCCCGAATAACAGATACATGCATCTCAGTCCAGCGCTGAAAGAGAGTGCTGTGATTCTTACAGGGAATCTCAGATTGCATGAACAATATATACTTCAAGGAACCCAGATTCAGATTCTGGTTGACGGACTCAGAACTCCTCAACAGGCGAAAACAGTCGCCCCTCCTTCATCGTAAAACCGTTCGCGACCAACATGCACCCTAGAAACCGGTATATTGTTTCCTGCTCCTCATTTATCCTCTTCCAAACAGAGTGTCGAGTTTCCCAAGCCGATCATTCACTCCTGGATGGTTCCATTCCCACAGTCTCCTTCCACGCAGACCCTTCGGATCCCCATTAGGGCACGAGTTTTCATACCATTCCACTTGCTCGATCTGTTCTTTCACCGGAAAAAGTGTCAGATATGCCTGCTTGAGGTCCCGCCAGCCATAGGGACCTCCGACATCCTCTGCGCAAGGGTGGCCGGAGCCCGCAATACAGACTACTTTCCCACCTGTCGACTTTGTGTATCCTAGGATCTCGATTGAGTGACACCAGCCATCACCAAAATCGTAGTCGTATTCTATATTTTTCCCCTTGTAGGTCGGATCTTCGAAGACGGTAGCTAGACGGAATGAGGAACAGCGTTGGGGGAGAGGATCCAAATCATCGAACGGTTCCTCATGAATCGCGCGTTGATTTGCGAGGCTAATCCGAACGCCGATGTTGTCGAAAAAGGGATATGGCTGCTTTTGACCTGGGAGGGGATCGCAGACGTTGAACTGATGGAGATGTGTAGTTGCCCATCCGAAAGCCACTTGAATGGCGAGGTGGAGGTCACGAAAAGTGAGAGCTCCTGGAACGGAGAGAATTCGAGAAATGGTCGGATTAGATGTGTCTAAGAGAGTGATTTGTATAATATAATTCGCATAATCTTCGGGAGTCTCCACTGACGACATGACGATGGAACCAATAGTCAAAGTGTGCAATTGAGAAGCTGGACTGTCGAAGAATTAGAAGAGAGACACAGGTTGTTACGGAGCAAATATGCGGTTCAAAGACAAAACAAAGCGCACCAAAATTTAACATGTTTGGTTATCGTCAGCTAGCTACCGAACTAACGACATACAATAATGATATCAGCATCTCCTGTTATGTCCTCGTTCGAAAGTGATGGCGCCGCTTCAGGGGCACATCAGAACGACTTGCAGACGGGCGATGAAGCAGAATCGGACGCTGCACCATTTTCTAATGTTAGTGGGGATGTTGCAGACATTGCTAGTGTGGTCTCGGAGTCTGATTCGGAATCTCTCCGATCCATAGATCGACCCAACAAATACAGAGGCCCAGCATCAACATGGCGCTCTTGGACTGAAACTGAAAGACAGTTAGCAGCATCTCTAAATCAGGAGCGAGCTGCAGATCTTGCAATCCATCTGTATAATAGCCATGCGCTCAAGCGGCGTCTATGCCAGCTAAAAGGTGTTCGCACAGTTCAGAACTGGAGAAGTAAGGATCGCTGGCTTCCATCTCAAGGGCGCTCTAGCATAGCGAACCTTGAGGATGGGCAGGATATATTTTGCCCACAGAAAGGATGGACTGCGTGGCCGATGAAACCCGAGCTGGTACCTAGGGAAGGGGAGAAGGCCTCGCGGCCTCACGAGCGTGATGATTGGAAGTGTCAGCATAATGGGAAAGCGAAAGACTTTAAGACAAGCGAGTTTTTGGAAGATTGTCTTTTCGGTGAAATCCTGAATGTTGCAAGGGAGAAGTATCGAGAGAGACAGAAGGCCCCTACGCTGCGGGACCGTGAGGATAGGTCGAGTTCGCCATCCAATATTAATCTACATACTACAGCTTCATCTCCAGTCGAGGAGATGGATATTTCTACGGCGACAGAAGGACATGAAAGAGGGCAAAGTTCTAATTCTGGAGACCCGATGATTCCAAATCACTTATCAGTTCCATTCTCTAGGCCGGTTCTCATGGCCGATGATGAACAAGCACAAAATCTCCTTCGACCCACCGTTCGCCATCTGCTCTCAAGGTTCGACTCATTGCTCATGGGACTTCACCATGCTCGAGAGGCTTGCTTGTCCTCTTCTGATGAGACAGCCTTGAACAAAGCGCAAAGAGACGCCGAAGCCGTTCTACCACCAATATTTGGAAGGTCAATCATCTCAAAGAAACAAGCAGACCCATCCAAGAGAGGAAAGAGTCGAGGCCGACCGCCCAAATACCCTGAAACTTTTCCTATCTCAATTAATCAAGATCATTACGAGTTGAGCGACTCTGTTCCAGCTCCTGGAAAGGAAAGAAGGAAGCGTGGGAGACCCCGGAAATATCCAAAGGGCTTTGAGAAGAATCAAACTTACTATATGATGCGCAAGCTGGCAAAAGATTCGAAGAAAAAGGCCGGCCCGCCACTGGACCACACAGACGACGGGTCTGCCAGCGACTATGCAGCCGAGAGTGAGAGTGAGTCTGTTTCTCAACTTTCGTGTTGCACGTCAGAGAGTAAGCCTCCTTTAAGTAAGAAACGTCGCAGGCCTGGCGATCCGGTAACGAAAGCACGCTATAAAAGTAAGAAAGAAAGACAGCTTGGGTTAAGAGATTGGAGTGACGTTTTGGGTGTTGCATCTCTGGTGGGATGGGAGCCGGAAGCTATAAGTAGGGCTGCTGCTAGATGCTCCGCACTCTTTGGCGAAGGTATAACTTTTCGCACATTGGCCGAGGAGGAGACATTTTCCGGAGCTGGGAATGGAAAGATCGTGGAATATCGTCCTGACATATCTCCTCTGGTGATGGATGGTAAACACTCGGAGACCCTGTCCTCTGGACATGAGAGTCAAGCATCAGAAGGTTTCCCCCCAGATATCCAAGGGCAAATAAATTCTGTTCGTGCTAAGGGGTTGGTGGCCCTTACCCTTAAAGCTACTGCATACATCATTGCGAATGGTGCTAACGGCATGCTCTAGGGGAAGTCCACGCGATCCGTGGAGCACAACAGAGGACGATCTACTGCGCAACTTGAAATCTACCATGTCACTCACATGGAGCGAAACAGCAGCTCATTGTAAGTTGCGCTTGATTACTAATCTCCGTTAGTTATATAGTGCAGTCTCAATTATACGGGCACATATCAAAGGGGGCTCAGTCATTGGATTTGCAATCTACGAAAGTTACTATCTTGTTACTAACTAATGGATAGTCCCCACCCGGTCTGCCATTGCTTGCGAATCTCGCTGGAATCGTCTGAGAGCAGAATCTGACTCTGTAGAACATCAGCTGCCAGGGTCGCAGAGCAGAAAGAAAGGAAAGAATTCCAAAGGTGGTACCTATGATGAGGAAAACCACATGGTGGGAGGGGTCCACAACGATGGGTTCCTCAAACCTATCGAAGCTCAAGACGGTTGGAGGGGTCCAGATCGAATGAAGAGGAAACGCAGGTGGAAAGCAAAGCCGGAGGCAGTAAAGAGTGACTAAAACAACGTTATATTCCTATTCTACGGTCATGTAAAACTCGTTTCGATGGAACCTATAACTTATCACGTTTCTTAAAGGCCATATATATCCCTGTCTTTAACCTGGCGCTACGGACCAGACGATGTGATTATTCGCATATAACATGAAGCGTTTTCAAGATTCCTGGGATAGACATCGACCTTTTTCTGGGATGCTTACTCCGTATCTCTATTCATGTATGTACTACGTACACCTACTACCCCTGTACATACTCCCTAACCCAGAACTTCAAAAGCAGCAAAACTTCCACATATTCCACCTTAAGACAGAGTATTGGCCTCAGAGCAGCTGATGACATAACCTATCTTGATCGAGGAAACCCTCTTTACGTACGGTCCCGCGTTCGATTCTTGGAAATAAGTTCCTCTGTTGTTTTTAACTTTAATCCTAATCGTAATCGTTGCAAGTGTGATATCACGTGCTCGCGCGCTCAATGTCTTCGTCACCGGGTCAACGCGCATCCAATGAGTCAAGTCGCTTGGGGGAACTTTCTCTCGACCATTTGCGCGTCTGGTCAATACTACGTCACGTCCAATCGTCCAAAGCGCAGATCGGTCTTGGCAGTCTGGCTCGAGTCAAATTCCCTGTTTTCCAAGCCTGTTTTGTTTACGCTGAACTCGATTAGGGTAAGGCGCCGGAGCTTGCCACCGTCAATAGGTGTATAATATTTATGGATAACATTCGACTATCCCATCCACAACAACAAATTTCAACAACACCAGAGCTCATTCTCCACCCTTCTCACTACATTCTTATCCAGCGCCATTTCGATCGGTACATACGGCAATCGAGATGTCTACGGCCCACGAGAAGTTGCCAGTCATAGCGGCTATTGACGCATTATCACACGAGCCCTTTTTTATTAAGCAAGTTGGTATGAGGTGACTACGCTAATTCTGCATGACTCTAACTGACCTATCCCACAGTTAAGGAGGTACAAGATAACCCAAAATATCTCCAGAACTCCACTCGATCGACGACCAAGATCAGATCTGTGAGTATACTGGTTGTAGCCTACTTTACACTTGTCTAACGTTATCAAGGTCTTTGATGGGATGCTTGATACCAACTACGTCTCAAAGGTTGGCCGCAAATTCAAGCCAACTACAAAACTACAGAACCTGATCTCGGAAGCTCGCTCTCGCGTTGATCAGCTGGTGTCAGAAACTGACGACGATGACAACAGCATTGAAATGTATACCATAGCAGCTAAGATGATGGATTCCGACACCGGCTACGACCAGGACATGGATATTGATGATAGGCCTTTGGCTGTTCGACGTAAGAGACGAAGCAGTGTGGGTCTTTCAACGTCAGCCACCGAAGGGAATTCCTGCACCAACACTATTCAAGTCTCCCAAGATAAGGATGTGACGAGGAATGAAGCAATCACTAAGTCCAGAAAGTCAAGGAAGCGGGTCCGTTTCTCTGACCCTGGACCTGCGATAACTTCCACTAGTCTGACGCCGTCAATTAGTCGCTGTACACTCAAACCAGAAATTGATATCATATCTTCGAGCTCATCCCCCCCCAGGAAATATTTCAAGTCACCTGGCCGCCGTCGCTCACTTCCAGCAAGAGCATCTGCAGCTTCTAAAGTAGACCCACCCAAACCGATTTCAGGGGAGCTACAATTCGAATCCCTAAGACAAGTTCTCGCTCCCCGCGTCCAGCGGCTACTGTGGAGAAATAACTTGAGCGAAGAAGTTAATGAGATCGAATCAGAGAAGAAGGAAGCTGTAAAGCAGCGGAGGAATACCGAGAGAAAACTGAGAGAGCGACTTGAAGCGAAGGACAAGCAGCTCGGTGAACTACAGGAAGAAGTCGAAATAACGAGACAATTAGCGATTGATGTGGCGCCAACTCTGTCACAAGTTGACCGGGACCAAAAAGTAGGGGAGCTGGAGGAAGAGATTGCGCGGCTCCGGGAGGAGATTGAAACTCATCGAGAACAAATTGTGGACTCGAACACGATGATGGGGGGGATGGACGAATATGACGATGACGACGATGATTTTATGATGGTAACGCAAGATGACTTCTATAACGACATTACGAGCAGCGCACCGACCAATGGCCAGCAACGTCACTCTTCATTAGTTCCTAGCGGGATGCCACTAACGACGATTCTTGAGCATGAGACGACTGAGGCTGAAACCCAGACAAATATCCCGGACCCAGAACGGGAAAAACTGTACCAGCAGGTCGAGAATTTCAAAGCAACCTTCGAATCTCTTAATCGTCTTCTCGAACTCAGAGACGAGGATCGTCAACGCCTCCTTTCAAAACTGCATCACTTCCTTCCTTCAGATGGTCCACAATCTGAGCAAGCATGTTTGGATGCCGCAATCGACACGGTGCTTACAAGGCTTGTTCTTGAACAATCGAAATCAGACGACGCCCGGGCGGCACTTCATGCACTCTCTTCCGAGATCTCCCTCTTGGGCTTTGAAGGCAAGGGCGTAGATGATATGCTGAACACAATCCGGCACCAATTCAGACAGGCGAGACTAGAGCTGGAGTACATGAGCCCGGGAGAGAACGTCGATGGCTTTGAAAACGCCAAAATATTGAGCATGCTGGTAGAGCGCGTCCGAGCATTGATGAACAAAGTTAGAGGTGGGGAAGAAGAACTTGAAGGTCAACGTCAAAAGGAGTTTGTGCTTCGTAGTGAGCTTGACGGTGTAAGAGGGCAGTTGGAGGACGCGGAGAAGAAGAATGGAGAACTCGAAACAGATGTCGATGAAAAAGATCGCTCACTGGGGAAATTGCAGAGTGCGCTTGATGGATACCGCGATGAGGTGAAAGGTTTGGAGACCCTTATTGGACGTCTGGACAACGAGCACCAAATAGCCATGGCGAATTTACAGAGAGCGAAAGATGAGGGTGTATGTGATCTTGAAGGACGAGTTTTAGAAGAGAAAACACGAAGACAAACCGTAGAGATTGACCTCGAAGGGAAGAGGGCACTCGTTGCCGAGTTAGAGACGAGAGTTGTCGCTGCCATGGGCCAACTGGAAGAGGCAAAAACCGAGCTGCGCATCGAGAAGGCAGAAAAAGACGATACTATTCGAAGACTAGGGAGCGAGTACCGCGAACTCCACGAGAAGTCTCTGGACGATGTCAACAAGCGCGATGAGCATATTGCAGGGCTTCAACGACAGATGGAGAGTGCACAGATTAGATTGACTGAGGCCCACGCTTCTATTGCCGACCTCACAGCTCGCAACGACGGTCTCGAATCCCGCCTCGCCGAGGAGGTGAGACGTGGAATCCACGCTTTGGAAACTATGCAAGCTGGTATGCGCATCAGTATGGCTGAGAAGGAGGAAGTAGTACAGAAGCTGGAGGTTAGAATCCGTGAGCTAGACTCAAAGTATGCCGAGGATGTCAGCGACCGGAATAGGCAGATCATGGAGCTTCAACAGCAGATTGAAGATTTGCGAACCGCGATGTCTGAAGCCCAAGCCTCTATCTCTAACCTTACTGCCTCCAAGATTTCCTTAGAGGCTCGTCTTTCTGAGGAGGTAGAGAGTGGTATCCGCGCTGTCGAAGCGGTGCAAACCGAGATGCGCGCAAGGGTAAATGAGAACGAGCAGTCAATTCGAAAGTTGGAGTGCGAAAAGAAGGAGCTCAGCGATCGATATCGGGATGATCTGAGTAATCGTGACTCGACTATCTTGGAGATGCAACATCAGATCGCAGCTCTACAGGCCTCATTGGCTGACGCCGAATTTTCCACAGCAAATCTCACAGCCTCTAAAATGAAGCTTGAAGCTCGTTTGGCCGAGGAGATGGAAAATGGTAACTCCACCGTCGAGGCTATGCAGGCGGAGATGATGCGGTCGATGGCGCGCATGAGGAGTATGGGAAATAAGTATATTAGGAGCAGCAAGCTAGGGAGCCTGCAATTATCTAGCAACGAAGGGGATGGTGACATAGAGGACGACCTATTGACCCCAAGTTCGATGGTAAGGTTTGCCTTGGAGCCACCGAAGAAGGGTAATGGGAGGAGGAGATACGATAGTGGGATCGGGGTGTGTGAGGATGAAGATGAAGGGATGTACGAAGAGATGTGTCAAGGTCAAGGTATTGGGGCTTAGATGGGGTTTGTGTATTCGACGTGTTGTGCCAACGTGGGTAACGGGAGATAGGCCAAGGACATTCCTTTTTCAGGGTACTGGTTGGATGATCAAACGTTCCTTCTCTTCTCGAGTTTCTTGTCTTATAAGGTAGTTTGCCGTGGGAAAGACGTGGGAAAGACGGGAATATCTTGTCATCGCGACCACTTTTAATAATCGTCAAGTCAACAATTCCGTGTAGTAGAAACAATAGAGATGTGGCTTATGAACTTGATGGCCAATGCCAAAGACTTGAGCGTCTGACGATCAGCTTCAGAGCGGAGACGCCGTGAAGCTTGAACGCATCATACAATCACGGAGTGTTCCGCGAAGGCGACGCATTTCGGCGGCTGGAAGCTTTGAGAAATGGAAAGGCTCCGTTCTGGAAGTGTTGTGAAGAGTATCTAAGACTCGTGGCTGGACAGGCTACGAACAGTGAAGGCCGACGTGGAGGCAGTGCAGAAAACACTTTGGGGAACGCGAGCTGACACACACGTGTTGGTTGTCGGTAGTTCATGAGTGAGCTCGAACCCCCTTTCCTTCCGCTCGGTATATTGTACTACATACATACCCAGTACTGCGTACAGGTACGTGTCCCGGGATAACCACGCTCAAATTCAAAAAAGAAACAGGCCTCTCCCGCCTATCGCCCACTGTGTTGTTCCTTTCTAGAAGAATTGCAGTTTCTCCCAGAAGGCTCAGGGCCTGTTGCTACAGGGACTGTTGTACCAACTCTTGCCTGCTGTAGCGCATTAGACGGTTACACGTTAAGGGTCTGCTTCCCTGCGCGATATTTGTATACCTTGTTCCAACACCACACCAAGTTTCTCCTCTCCTGTTTCCCGCGCAACACATCGTCCACAATCACACCGCAGCATTTGCTAGTCCAACGAACTGTCGTCTGTTGCTCTGACTCCTCTGAGACAATAATAAAAATGGCCTCTAATGCGCGTTCCTCGAGCAGCGGTGTACGCAATCTTCGGGCCATGTTTGAATCTGGCAACAGTACAGCGGAAGATTCCACGTCGCCTCCTCCTCGTGGTCGCTCACCTGCAGGTGAAAGCGTCACGAGCAATAGCTCGGCCAGACCGCTGTCGACTGTTCGGACAAGTTTCGTTGCAGTAGAGCGGAGTGGACAGCTGAAAAGAATAATAAATGGGGATGGCGGGGTCGAAGGGAAGGCGGACGTAAAGGCTGGGGCACCCAGCAAAGACAGATCCAAGGAGTATAGCACGGACGCGGCAACGAATGGGAAGGCTGATTCGGAAGAGGATAACGTGAACGACAAGACTACGGCTGGCCATCTGGAGAAGCCGACCCCATCTATCGAAGGACAAAGGTCTATACTATTGCCAGCAGCTGATCTCAAGGAAAAATCTGCCATGACTGACACTGCAGTTATGAAGGAGAAGCCTACCGATGGGGGCGATGGACAAAAGGGAGCCGCTGCCGCTTTGTCTGCGGCGGAAATACCTCTTCCAGACACGCCACAACCCACCGAGAAGGCAAAACCCAAGATGGTGACCAAGACCAAAGCTCCGGCTCCAATGAAGAGTAGCGGCGAGAGGGCTAAAGAGAAGAGTGCCTCTGCAAAGTCTGCAGCAGCAACGAAACCGAAAGAGAACACCTCGCGCCCTCCGCCAGCGCCAATTTCCGTTTCCAAAGATACAGTATCACCTACAAAGCCCACCTCGAAAGCTCCAGCTCCAGTTGCAAAGCCACCAGTAAAGCTTCCCAGAACTCCCACCACTCCTAGCAAACCATCTCACGCAACCACGACAACGTCAAAGCCTAGGACCCAACCAGCCTCAACCACTGAACCGATCAAAGCACCGACCAAGAAGCCCAGTAGAACTTCCATGGGTCCACCCCCAGCCATCACATCTTCTACAGCTCCTAAGCCACGCACCACAGCCAGCTCTTCAACAACTGCTGCCTCCAAGCCAGCCCAACTGTCATCCCCAAAGAGCAAAGCAAACCCCAAATCTCCTACCCGGCCAGCCCGCGTACCAAATTCGCTCGTCGCACCAACCGCGTCTTCAGCTGCAAAGACCTCTGCCAATCCGCCGTCTCGCCCCCATAGCCGTTCAAGCGTCAGCCTTCGCCGCCAGTCCTCCACAGTCCAGAAGGATGAGAAACCATCCCCTACCCGCCCCAAGACCACTATCAGTGTGCGCCGTCAGCCCTCACGCCCCTCTCTTCCGGAGCGGCCACATTCACGCAATGCTGCCATTGGTAGGAGATCGGTCAGTGGGAGTGCCGCTGCACCGGACGAGAGTTTTTTGGCTAGGATGATGCGGCCAACGGCGAGTTCAGCGAGTAAGACGCATGACAAGACGCAGGAAAAGGTGCATGAGAAGGTCCATGACAAAGCCCACGAGAAAGGAGATCCAAAGGTTGTGAGGAGGGCTAAAAGCGTCATTTATCCCAAGACCAAGAGCCTCGGCGGCGAGAGCGCGGTTATGGGGGAGAGCAAGAAGGACAAATCTCATCATAAGACGGCGGAGGCGAAGACGAAGGATTCTGGGGCTGTGGAGCAGGAGAAGACTACTGTCGAGGCTAAGGAAAATGAGAAACCCGCAGTACCAGAGGAGGTTGGAAAGGCGCCGGTGGTGGAGGAGACGCCAGAGGTAAAGGAAGAGGACAGCCACAGCACTGAAGATGCTCCTTTAGCATCCGAGGCTGTGCCTGAGCCTGAGCTCCCTCAGGAGGTGCAAGAGCCTACTCTCGTGGCTGCTGCAGAATAACAGTTTATGTCTCTCTCACAGCCCCTTCATCTAAGGATGGAAGTTTCTTCCGGTACCACCCTTTTGCTATTTGATCTCAACGTTCCCAACGCAACTCATCGCTCAGCCTCATTTGCTCGGTTTCACTTCCAACTCCAAGCTTCCATTCCATTAACGGAGCAAGTGTTTTTTTGTCCCCTCTTGAAAAGAAAGCCCAACACCCGTTTTTCAGCGTTTTCTTCACTCTTTGACATGTAGCTTGCGCTGTTGTAGCACTCCCACCCCACCACATTTTCCATTCTCCTCTCCTCTTCTCTGTTTTCTTCTCTTCTGTCACAGGGCAGAGAATTATAAGGTCTCTTCGACATACGGACAGAGCGAGAAGAATTGCAAGTTTTTAACACATGATGGTCTCATCTCACTCACGCACGCACGCCCACAAGCAACTACAGTTCAGTAAGTGGAATAGCACAGCCCTGGCTTCTTCTGAGCCTTTTTTTATTTTATTTTATTCTACTTTTGTTTTTTTGTGAGGAGAGGAGATGAAGGCGGAGAGATGGGATAGACTTAGCCATCCGTTTAGCATTTTACAACGAGGGAGGGAGCAAAGAGGCGCTCAGTACAAGAGGAAATGAAGGAATGGAAAGAACAGAAAAGAATTAATCGTAGTCAAAACCCTTCATCGTCATCATCATCATCACCATCATGCCATCACAAATCCCCATAACTCACACGAAGTTCTTTTGTTTGCTTTTTTTTTTTTTCTTCCCCCTTCTTGCTCTCTTCCTCTTTGTAGAATAAATTAAGTCTGTCGTTGAGGGAGAGAATAATAGGGAAAAATGAAAAAGGATATTTTTTTTTAAAGGTGATGGCATCACGCAGGTACCTGGGTTAAGTTAAGCATTTGTTATATAGTTCGACGACAAATCTTGGCGGAAAGCGCGCGCAAAGAGCACAACTCCACCAAAACATATTCGAATTTTTTTTTTTTTTTTTTTTTTTTTTTTGGAGTGATGTATATTTTATGTGTATATATATATATATATATATACATATATACATACGAAGTAGATACATATATACGTACATACATACATACATACATACATACATATATATATTCTGTTTTATTTTTTTTATTATTTAATTTCATGTATGAGCTTTTGTGTTGTGTTGGAGTGAGGAGTGAGTGTGTTGTTGTTCTCATAATGGAGGGGGGTTGCTACAGGTGAGTTTTTTTTTTTAATTTATGTTTCTAGGGATGATGTGGTATGCTATGCTCGTGTGTTTCTTTTCTTTCTTCTTCTTCTTGGGGAGTGGCGCTTTGGGGGAGGAAGGGGGAGTTGGGAAGGTGAGGGGTTTGGGAAGTGCATGTATGTATGTTGGTTGTTGTTATGGTGTGATGGTCTGTTGCTTCTCGATCAAGAAGAAGAGGGAAGGTTGGGGTTGTTGCTTTGTGGTGGATGGGGTCGCTTTGTTGTTGTTGGTGTTGGGGTGGAGGAGGGGATTGTTTCTTGTTCTTTGGATGTAGGGAATTGTAAAAAGATGCGGCATGTGGTATTTGTACATTTCTCCCTCACACAACTCTGCACAACACCATCCCGCCCACTTTCCTCCTAACCGCCTCCCTGACCTCCATTAACCCCCTATCCGTACTCAAAAACACACACTCCCCCGGATTCCTCAAGCCCCTCACATAGCCCTCATCCCTTCCCCTAACCACCCTTCCCAAGCCCTCCACACCCATCCAGATCCTCTTCGTTGGTTTGCTCACCATGCCCATCTTACTGATCACCGGCGTCGCATTGTGGTATTTTAACCCAACCCAGAGCCGCCTGGTGGAGATGTTGGATTGGGTTACGGGTGTCGGGTCGTGTGGGAGGGAGGCGGAGCCGATGGTGATGGAGGAGAGGAAGCCGAGGGAGTGGAGGGAGAGGAGGAGGGAGAGGTGGAGGGAGGTGTAGGGGAGGCTGGTGAGTCCGAGGCGGGCCCGCGAGGCGTTTTGGAGGTGAGAGCAGAGGTGGGAGAGGGATACGAGGGACATTGTATTGTAGGTGTGTTTGTGCGGTGTCTTTTTTTTTTCTGCTGGAGAGGAGGACGGAGACCCTTGGTGGGCTCAAAGCGTTGGTGGGTTCTTCGCCCTCTGTGATCGTTCGTCCTTGTCTTTTCCCTTGATCAGCAATGCCCAATTAATCAATCAACCCAGCAACCGACTAGAAGCTACTCACCTCCCTCTCTCCCCTCTATCTCCTCTAGAGGCCAATTGGTAGAGATCCCCGTGGTGGTAGGTGGGATTTCGTCTACGTGAAGTTGAAGCTGTGATGAAGAAGAGGTTCGGGTTTGATTTTAATTAATTTTGATCTTTATTCTTTATTCTTTTTTAAATCCCCCAATTTTTACTATTTACCGAGACGAGATTCTTGGCTCTACTCGTGCTCACCTAGCGCCGCTTTAAAGGGTGAGCCAGGTGAGCCGGGTGAGCCTGTGCTGGTATCTTAAAGAACTCCGCTAACTATTTGACATGGATTGAATGTGTAGAGATGGAAAAGGAAGGAGAGGGTAGAAAGCGCCAGGTTAGATAGAATACTGCTTCCGAAGGGAGCGCCTTGTCCGGACCTCATCGCCCTTAGCCAACGAAGAATTAGGGACAACCATACCGAGAATGTCGCTTTCCGCGATCCTTTCTTGTCGTACTCAATATCTAAGCCGACAACAACTCGCAGAGAGATAGAACAGGTTATCAGCAACCAGTCCCGCTTATTTTCGGGCCTAAAATTTTCATTACAGCCACCATCAACAAAAGCATCATATATGATTTCTATGACGTCCATCCGCCAAACGACAGAGTTTGCAGCCCAGCGGCCGACCCTGTCTACGGCTGCTCGTTCCTGAATCACGCCGGCAAGCAGTCTTCGAGCTTCCACCGGACCGCATATCTTGCTGAGGCAATTTAGGTTCTGCAGTAGCCTCATCGACGGCTCTATGTCTGGTCACATCTCCTTCCCGAGCATCCCCTGGACCGTAGCGCCATTCCTTCGTAATACCTCGTAGTTCCCCACACTTCCGCCTCTGAGTGACCAGGAACTTCCCCACCCTCTCCTTCGCCGCTGGCCAGTCGATCTTCTCCTTGATCTCCTCCTCAGTCATCGATCCGGCGCGCCACGGCTTATTGGCCACAAGGTACTCCCACGTTTCGCGCTAACGCAGAGAGGAAGATGCAAAGCTATTCAACGAGAACGCCGGCTTCCTCTTATATCTGTTCATCCGCGTCTCCATGTCTGCTCGATTCCGTTCTGCAAGCTCCGGAAGTCAATATTTTCGTGGCCGACCACTGCCAGACCCATCCACCGCATCGCATATTTTTCAACCAAGATGATCGGATGCTGGCTGGCTCTGAACACAGAGGCAACGTGGTCGAAATAGCCTGTCTGAGTGAGGGCCAATTCTTCTCCCTTTGGTTGTTCCTGGTTCTCCATTGCGGATTATGATCGTGTGAGATGAATTATTCGGCGAGCAAAAGTGGGAGGCTCAACCATCTTATCGTTTGTTAAAGCGGCGGCAACTGGATGAGTGCCTAGCCTCTTTGTATAATGGATCTTCGCTCTCCTAAAAACCGCCTCGGCCACCGATTGAAGACCCGTAACCTCACCAAAGAACGCATCAAAGAAGCCCACGATATCGACATAGAGCGATGAATCGAGCTCATCTATTAGTGCGCCATCGAAGTGTTTCCTATGCTCAGACGTATTAGCGAAGCTGCCAGTATTGAACGAAGTTGGAGGGACTGCGAGAGATGACGGGGAAGATAGCATACCTTCAGACTGCTAGAGTCCCGGATGTGGATCAGGCAACACCCGTCCTGTTTGCAACATCAACAATTACTCCGTAGAAGAAAAGCGGAGTCTTCCAGAAAGTTTAGGTTGATTAGCCTTTCGAGATGTGGGAGAAAAGTTCGTCGCATGTTTTTGGCTTCAACCACCACTTCAGAGTATACGCTCTTGCCGTTTCATTGTTGGCTAACAGAACAAAAAAACAATTCTAGACTGCTAACCCCACCAATCCACGTAAAGCAGCGTGAGATCAACTCCATCATTCCTTTTCGCTGGTCACCATATAACAGTTATCCCTTCGCATGGACTATTCTATCTTTCGCCGCTATCCTACTCCGTTCTTAGCTCGCATCAAGAAACGGTCCTGGTCGAGGCACTTTAAACTCTTGAACTGATGGGATACTAGTCCTACGTATTCCAAGGACCATCGCCGGCCTTCGTGTCATTCAATCTACTTCTGGGCAATGTTACCTGTTCTAGTATTCAGCATATGTTTTGCAGCATAATATCAACTGTCTCCTACAATGGCTGGCCTGAGCGACAAGAGTAAAGTGACTATCAGCAAGTACCCGATAGGTCGGGGTCTTTCTCTGTTTCTTGAGTATTACTCCGAATTTGTTTCGAAGTTACCTTCAAGACCTTCCTGCAATGAAATTGCCAGCTTAGCGGTCACAGGCTCAGTCAAAGGTATCTCCTTGTGAATCCGAAGAGTGAAAGATATGCTAATCGCTCTTGTAGGGGCTGATCGGCTGATCATGAAACTTCTTTCCGCCTTACAGGGACTGGACGCTGCTGTAGAGCTACCATCTCATCGTGGATCATCACGCAAGTCCTTGTCCCAAGATATTATTGCCTATCTTTCTACTCGGTTTCCTGAACAGGTCACAGCGTCGAAGCTATTGCCATCCTACTTGAACACGTCATAACCGAGCCGGTCGATGAGGATTCTCTATGGAGTGCGGTCTACGGTCTTTTCAGCCCAATGACCCCGCCACCACGAAGCAAAAGCAGCTCTCCCAGCTCACTGAGTGCTCCTTTCCTCCATGACCTGCATAGTGATTGGAATGGGATATTTTTCAAGGATCCCCTGATCGGGCTCCGACAGCAGATAAAAGACTGCATCAGTGGGCCATTGCCACCATATTACGCGAAAACATTAGTATTTGTCCAGAGTAGTGGCATGGGAAAATCAAGGCTGGCAGATTCCTTTGGCACTACTTGCCCGATGATCAACTTCATACTTCGCATAGACAGCGTTGGCTATCCCCCTACTGATGACCAGATCCAGGCTTTCATGCGCAAGCCGATGTCAAGCGATCTACTCAACAGGATTCTCAATTCGCCCTCGAGGAAGG
>JAJDMY020000056.1:0-69149 GCA_022345705.2 Sabuloglossum arenarium
AGGCACTATCAGCCTAACCAAGTGACACAGGCACCTACTACAGGCACTCTCAGCCTTCCCAACCAATAACTCCCTTGAATGTCACAGGCATCCCCTTCAGGCACTCTCAGCCTACCCACTGTACCCATAAGGCTCGATTTCCAACAGCTGCAAGCAGTAGGAACTGGAGTACTCACAGCTTACTACCTTCGGTCACACATATGAATGCACGCCACATCTATGTATCTAGCCACAGAACCTCATCGAACCACCAACTTCAGAATCTGAGAAATTGGGAAGTAAACATATAATCGGCCTCAGTGATGGATGGCAGAAGATAAAACAATATATTTAAACATGCTGCTGCTCATGCTAGAAGGACAGCGATTAGTTTATCTTCTATCTTGATGAATGAGAGCTACATAATTTTTTTACTAGTTATCATACATTACACTCTGTGATACGTGATCTACATCTACCCTCAGTGAAGCCTCACTGCTGTAGTAACACTTCAGAAGATATCTTGCAATTTCCATGCCGCTGTGCCCAGCTACTGATGAATACCTTCTATTTGTAATTGATGTAAGACAAGCTTAAAATCTTGATAATCATGCCATTATGCCTTACTATCATCGTAGCTGTAGCAATCCTACCTTGGCTTTGCTACTAACGTCATGAAACACTTTGCCGTCTCCAAGTCATCGGGAGTGGCACCAGGATTTCTTTCCTCAAATCTGTTCAACAGGTAAGATCAATAGATTTTCCTTAATTTTCTAGATTAGAATCTTGTGACTCACTTATCCCAAATGCTTAGCATTTAGAGATATTGGATTTCAGTAGCATTCACAATGCCGTTTGGGACTAGATCCCCATTGATATAAGATACAATCTCATCGAGAATGTTCACCTCGGCATCATCCAGGAATTTAGCAGCACTTCTTTTCACCATTGGAAACCGTGGAGAAAACAGTAGAAAAGCAAGAGAGAGACAGGAAGAAAAAGAAGAGAGAGAGAGAGGGGAGGGTACAGCAATAAGAGCAGGGCAGCTTCGCTACTGTCTTAATCCCAGACTAGTACCGCACGAAGACGGCTCATCATCTATCCCAGCATTTGGATCCATGATGGGGAGCCAGAATGGACTCCTTCACAGTTTCTTTTCTTGGGATCGCCTAAAGTTGCTGCAAGGCAGGGAGCCCAAAATGACGCTCCTCGAGCAGCAGCGAGCAGAGGGCAAGCAGAAGGGAGCGAGGAGGGAGCGTGAGGGAGCAGTGAGGGAGCAGAGGGAGTGGTGGGGAAGTATAGAGCAAGTGGACGAAATGAGCAATTAGCGGTGGAGTAGGGCGGCGAGAAGTTATTCCGAGACGGGTCACGAGGAAGGTAGAAATTAGTACTCATAGATTAAGTATTTCTTCTGCGGAGTAGATAAAACTGGTATGCGACAGTAAGTACAATCTAGTTTTATAAGTAATTCTAAAGGTAGATTTTTAGATTGGTTGGCGGTTGACGGACATAACCCACCATAGGTAGTCCTGCCAAATTTTCATTGATTTCAGAATTACAAGTCCAGTCAAGTCAACCAAGGCGACGTCCGTTTCGCAAGTAGACTGTGACAGACCGGGTTTCCGCTGAAGCAATTGAACTCAAGGATGTGTGATTCCACGTCAGAGAGACCTGTGAAGGTAGCTGTTCTCGGAAAAGAAAGCATTATTGTTGACTTCGGCCTCTGGCGAATGTACGTCGCGAACGATCTTCTGTCAAATTTGCCGTCGTCAACTTATGCTCTGATCACCGACACCAATATCGCCCCGCTTTATGCCCAGGCCTTCAAAGATTCATTCCAAAGCGTGGCTTCGGGGTTATCCAGTAATGCACGACTGCTCAGCTACGAGATTCCACCTGGGGAATCCTCGAAATCGCGGTCCACGAAAGCGGAGATAGAAGACTGGCTTCTATCGCATCAATGTACTCGAGATACGGTCATCATTGCGCTTGGCGGGGGGGTTGTTGGAGATATGATTGGATATGTCGCAGCAACCTTCATGAGAGGTGTTCGCTTTGTACAAGTTCCCACGACTTTGCTATCAATGGTGGATTCTTCTATAGGCGGGAAGACAGCGATCGATACTCCTTTGGGTAAAAACCTGATTGGCGCTTTCTGGCAGCCAGAGAGAATTTACGTTGACCTCCAGTTTCTGGAGACTTTGCCAGAGAGGGAGTTTGTCAATGGGATGGCAGAGGTTATAAAGGTGATTGTTCATGAATATATAGATTGAATATATCACTAAATTGATGCAGACTGCGGCAATATGGGACGAAAAGGAATTTACTGCCCTGGAAGAGAATGCTGAGTTTATTTTAGAAGGCATTCGAGCTAGGAGGCCCGGGGAGACAAATTCACTCATTCCAATTCTGCCGATCCTTAGGAGAATTGTCCTTGGGTCGGTCCGAGTTAAATCCCATGTCGTATCGTCTGATGAGCGGGAGGGGGGATTACGAAACCTTCTTAACTTCGGGCACTCAATAGGTCATGCATTTGAGGCAATACTAACTCCTCAGGTATTGCATGGGGAGTGCGTCGCCATTGGAATGGTTAAAGAAGCGGAGCTAGCACGTTTCCTGGGGGTACTTAAGCCAGGCGCAGTTGCTAGATTAGCCAAATGCATCGCCAGCTATGGTCTTCCAACCTCCCTGCGGGACAAGCGAATTATCAAGCTCTCTGCTGGTAAATGTTGTCCCGTGGATCGTTTAATTTCGACTATGGGCCTTGATAAAAAGAATGATGGCCAGAAGAAGAAGATCGTCCTGCTCTCAGCCATTGGACGAACCCATGAACAAAAGGCCAGCGTGGTGCATGATGAAGATATCAGAATTATTTTGTCTCCGACCATACTTGTGTCACCAGGCCTGAAGGATTCGCCGAATGTATCGATCACTCCTCCCGGATCCAAAAGTATCTCCAACAGAGCGCTTGTCTTAGCTGCACTTGGATCGGGCCCATGCCGGATTAAGAATCTACTCTATTCGGATGATACTGGATACACGCTTTCGGCACTCTGTTGGTTAGACGGCGCATCATATGCGTGGGAAGATGACGGAGATGTTCTGGTGGTCAATGGAAAAGGCGGGAATCTTCAAGCCTGTGCAGAAGAGCTCTATCTTGGAAATGCGGGGACAGCTGCACGCTTCCTGACGACTGTTGCTGCATTAGCTAAACCATCTTCAGTCGGATCTACAGTTCTCACCGGAAATGAGCGTATGAAGCAAAGGCCAATCGGGCCGTTGGTTGAAGCTCTGCGGGTTAACGGCGTGCATATAGAATTTCTAGAGCGAGAGAACAGCCTGCCGCTGAGAGTTGCTGCCTCAGGTGGGCTTGCTGGTGGAGAAATCGAGCTTGCCGCTACTGTCTCATCCCAATACGTTTCATCAATCCTTATGTGTGCTCCATATGCCAAGAAGCCGGTTACGCTTCGTTTGGTTGGGGGAAAGCCGATATCTCAACCCTACATTGACATGACCACCGCGATGATGGCTTCGTTTGGGATCATTGTTGAACGGTCCAAAAGTGAGCAACATACGTATCACATCCCGCAAGGAGTATATAAGAACCCTCCAGAATATGTGGTGGAAAGTGATGCAAGCTCTGCGACCTATCCTCTTGCGATAGCTGCAATTACAGGGACGACCTGCACCATACCAAATATCGGAGCTATGTCTTTGCAGGGAGATGCCCGATTTGCTATGGAGGTGTTGAAGCCTATGGGATGCGCTGTTCAACAGACAGATTACTGTACAACAGTTACAGGGCCACCAGTTGGCAGCCTGAAACCTCTCGTACAAATAGATATGGAGACAATGACCGATGCCTTCCTGACTGCTTCAGTCCTTGCTGCAGTTGCTCAGGGGCCAGAGGGACGGAATACTACTCGAATAATTGGAATTGCAAATCAGCGTGTGAAAGAATGTGATAGAATAGCAGCAATGAAGGATCAATTGACGAACTTTGGGGTGGTATGTCGAGAGTTGGTGGATGGCATTGAAGTTGACGGTCGACATTCCGCCTCACTGGATCATCCTCAAGACGGAATATATTGCTATGATGACCATAGAGTCGCCATGAGTTTCAGTGTTCTGGCTCTTGCTACGCCCCAGCCCGTTCTGATTCAAGAGAGGGAGTGTGTGGAGAAGACCTGGCCAGGCTGGTGGGACACGTTGGCTCTGTCTTTCGGTGTCAAACTTGATGGGAGGGAGAATCCTAAAATAAACAACATTAATGGCATTCAATCAAAACCAACCGAAAAATCAATTTTCATCATAGGGATGAGAGGTGCAGGAAAGACGACCACGGGGAATTGGGCTTCGCGCATATTAGATCGTCCTCTCGTTGATTTGGACACCGAGCTTGAAAATACCGTTGGCATCCCGATACCTGATATTGTTCGACAGAGAGGCTGGGAGGGGTTCAGAAAGGAAGAGCTTTCTCTATTACAGAAAATGATGGCAGAGCGACCCCTTGGGCATATTTTCGCCTGCGGAGGAGGGGTAGTCGAGATACCGGAGGCTCGCAATCTACTTACGAATTACCACAAGGGCGGCGGAGTTGTTCTCCTTGTGCATCGTGACATAGAAAGGGTGATGGAATTTCTGAACATTGATAAGACAAGGCCTGCGTATGCCGAGGATATGATGAAGGTTTGGCTACGTCGAAAGCCTTGGTTTTATGAGTGCAGCAATTTTCAATATTATAGCCAATGTGTTGATCCAGCAAACCTGCCCCTAGTGCTGGAGGACTTCTCCCGCTTTCTTGCGGTCATGTCGGGGAGAAGCATGCATTTGGAGGCAATGAAGCAAAAACGACACTCCTTCTTTGTGTCCCTGACACTGCCAAACCTGGAATCTATCTCAGATGTCATAGAGGCAGTAGTGGTTGGTTCAGATGCGGTGGAGCTGCGCGTTGATTTGCTTCAAGACCCCCAAGCTGTAAACGACATACCCACGATGGATTTCCTGACAGAACAAGTTGCGCTCCTTCGTGCAGCTATTCAAGTCCCAATGATTTTCACTATCCGTACTCATAGCCAAGGCGGCAATTTCCCTGATGGTCGTCCCAACGAAGCTCTTGAGCTCTACAGAGCAGCCCTTCGAATGGGGTTCGAGTTTATCGACCTTGAGATTCAGTTTCCGGACGAGGTGCTTCGCGCTGTTACTGAGAAGAAAGGATGTACTAAGATCATTGCCTCGCATCATGACTTTCCTGGGCAGCTCTCCTGGAGTAATGGATCTTGGATTCCCCACTACAATAGGGCTCTCCAGTATGGGGACATCATCAAACTTATCGGCGTTGCCTCGAGCATGGAAGACAATTTCGCACTTACCGAATTCAAGTCCTGGGCAGAATCGGCGCACGATGTGAGACTGATTGCCATCAATATGGGAGAGAAGGGAAGACTTAGCAGAGTACTAAATAGGTTCATGACCCCGGTGTCACATCCTGCACTCCCTTTCAAGGCTGCGCCAGGACAACTTTCCGCCACAGAGATACGCATTGCCCTCTCCCTCATTGGCGAGATCGAGCCGAAGCGTTTCTATCTTTTTGGGAAGCCAATCACGGCCTCCCGCTCACCAGCGCTCCACAATACGCTCTTCCCGCAATCAGGTCTTCCGCACGTATACGGATTACTAGAGACGTGTCACTCCAATAAAGTTGAGGATGTAATAAGATCTGAGTCTTTCGGCGGTGCGTCAGTAACGATCCCGCTGAAATTAGACATCATGAATCACCTCGACGAGATAGCGGATGAGGCGCAGATCATCGGTGCTGTTAATACGATCGTGACTGCTCTTTCCGCCGATGGAACGAGACAAAAACTCATCGGTCACAACACTGATTGGAAGGGCATGGCTCACGCACTACGCAACGCAGGAGCTTACGGAAATAAAGGGAGCGACAGTGCCCTCATCATTGGCGGGGGCGGAACCGCACGAGCAGCGATCTTCGCAATACACTCAATGGAATACTCACCCATCTATCTCGTCAGCAGATCCCCAAACAAGCTCCAAGAAGTCACCGACTCCTTCCCAAGCGCCTGGAACCTCCAAGTGCTGCAGTCCGTTGAATCAGTCAACCAATTAGAAGAGATCCCCGTCGTCGCCATAGGAACAATACCCGCCGAAAAGCCCATCGAGCAGAATATGCGCGAAGTCCTCGCCAGCCTCTTCCGCCATCCAAGAGCACCACATCAACAGAGGACACTGCTTGAGATGGCGTACAGACCCCGCGTCACGGCGCTGATGCAGATGGCTGAGGATGCGGGTTGGGTCTCTATCCCAGGATTGGAGGCATTGGCCGCGCAGGGGTTATATCAGGTAATGAGAACAATAAGTTCCCTCCTCTGACTCTGTCGATATTATCTGGGCTGGGCTGACTTCCAGAGTAGTTTCAACTTTGGACGGGCATTACGCCATTGTACGAAGACGCAAGGGTAAGCTGGAAGATGCCCCCCCCCCTTGAATCTCCAAGCAGGTATATAAGTTGAATGCACACTGACGCTCTAGCTACAGAAAGCTGTGATGGGCGACGAAGAGCAAAAGGCATGAGAGTGGAAGCGGGTTCAACTTTATGTAGCTTTCAAATTTTCTATTCTTCATTCTTTTTCCACCACCCAAAAGTTCGACGGTTTTTCTTCACCAAATGTTCCGCGTCCCTACTTGAGATCAAAGATCGCTAGTATACACCCAGAACAGCTAGATTTGAAAATAAAATACAATCGATACGTCCATCAGGGAGAAAACACTTGGACAGACCACCGACTTCTAACAATTTTCATAATGGCGTCAGTGATGACTTGAACGATCTATGTGCTCCTGAGTTGCTCAACCAAACAAGTTTCCCGGCCCCAGTCCTTGATCTTTCAAGACATTTGTTTGAGATACCGGAATTAAAACCCAGCCATTTGCGACCCAAGCTAGCCCCAAAATAATAATCAGGCGGCTATGGGCGCGACAGGAATTAGAGAGAGGACACATAAGGACATCGCCCCGAAACACCTGGAATGAGACTTTCCCACGAATGACAACCGCATGATGATAGAAAAGAACGCCCATGACGTCATAAATGTCGATCGCTAAATTCTAAGCACGAGCCGGACTGAGTGGAAAGAAGTAAAGGGTAAAAAGGAAAAAGAAAAAAAAAAGCAGGGCTTTAGTCGTGATGCTTTCGTCGGGATCGGCCGCCGAACTCCACCTCTGGATGCACGACTCGCATATGTCGGGTCAGAGCATCGTTGCGCGAGAACGACTTGTCTTCGGTGCAGAGGTGGCAGCGGACCTTCTGCTTGCGCGCATTGTGTATGGTGTCTTCATGGCGGGTAAGGTCGTACGGGCGCGAGAAAATGGTGTTGCAGGGCTTGCCGGTCGACGGGTTTATGCGGTCGCATTTGTGAGGGCCGGCCTGGCTGTTGCGCAGAAGCGCCGCTGACGTCATGCCTGGTGAGAGCGACTGCGAGTGTTGGCTGTTGATCTGCCGATGTCCCTCACGTTTGTGTTTTTGCAGCTTTGCAGGCGTTTCGAAGCGAAGGGTACACCCGTGGTAAGTGCATGTGTATGTCCCCGAGTCCGCTTTGGTGCTCTGCGGTCTCTCCGCTGCATCTTGTGAATCTCCACCTGCGTCACTCGATTCCATCGATGTGAGCGTCAAAGGAAATTCAGGCGTGCGATCTACCCGATGATTGGGACTGGACAACCCGTTGGTCTGCTGTCGTTGCTGCGGTACAAACGGGTATTGTTGAGGGATCTGAAGGTTCCCAGGTACCGATGGTGGTGCGAACGCGAAACCGCCGTTGCCTGCCGTTGTCGAAAACCCACTCGAACTAGGTCTTCTGCTACTGACCATACTGCCAAAACTTCGTTCCGTCAAAGTGTCCTCGAGATCTCCCTGCATGGAGCTGCTTACACTAGCCGGACCAGTCGCCAGATGCTGAGTGTGACTTCCCGTAGGAAACAGAGCGATTTCATCCTCTGAGCCATGATAATCAAGCAATGCATCCTTCGGAGATATTGTTTTTGGCGTGTTTAAATGGCCCTCATACTCGTGATCCATTTGCCTTCTCAGTTCCGTAGCATCTGCTTCTGCCTTAATGTGCTCTCTTATCTGAGCAGCGGACCCAAATGCGACTTGCGGAGACCTCTGAGAGCCCATGTTGATTGATGGTTGCGCGTAGGGCGAATTTTGTTGGAAAGGAGACCTCTCACGGGACGTTGAACTCGTGGGCGAATGCGATTGATGTGCTGTTTGTGCTGCATGTATGCGTTCGCTAAAGATGTTTCGAAATGGAGACAGTAGGGTATTGTTATCTTGTCTCGATTGAGCAGTAGTTGTTGAGATAGGATGTGGAGTATAGAGTTCGTCGGAATAAATGTCTGTTATCGATCGCTCGAGTTTTGGCATCATAGGCTGGTAGTCTAAAAGATTATAGTATGAGTAACTGTCCACCCGGTCTTCAACCGTAAGAAAATTCTCCTCACAAGGGGGACCACTGAACCCATCATCATAATCATCCCCATTGCTTGTCTGTGGTGTCGCTGGTGAATGGAACTCCATCCTCTGCGCCAAAGGTCTTCCTGTATTCGAATATGTCGAATGTCTTGAGGGCGTAGGCGAAAGGGCTGGAGGGTTATCGTCCGACTCCATCCCCAGCACGCGCATTATCCCCACTTGTGACCCGATGTTCAAAGGTGAGTTTCGAGAGTCGGCTGGGCTGAAGTTTTGAAAAGCGGGTGGCATAAGGGATTCTTGAGATGGAGTGTGAGAAGGCGTCGGAGGCGCTTTCATGAAACGGAAGGCTGTTGCTTGATCGGTAGATACACCCCTGTCCTCAAGTGATGACTCGAATCTGGAAGGAATCATTGAAGAGTCAGAATTTGGAATGAAGGGACGATCTCCGAGGTAGTAGGGTGGCCCTAACCGTTGTCCTGCACCGCCACTCCGTTCTGCAAGCTGCTTCTGTTGCACGCCATGCTGGGTGGCAAAGTGAGCCGCGTTCTCGTAAGTTAACCAATTGTGGTCGTGCTCAGCTTGCATGGAAGGAGAAGAGTCAGCTGATGGGAGTTGAAGAGCCCCTGAGGATCGATGCAGTCGAACCTGAGGAGGGGTGCTCGTAAAGGCGGAAGATGACGTTGGCATCAAATTGTATGGCGGATAGACGTCTTGTGCGTCGCCGCAATGGAAGTTGAGGTTTGAAGCGGAAAGGTCCAGACTAGGTTGATATCTTTGATGTCTTGTGTTGCGGTCTGATGGTGAAGAGGCCAATGTCAGGTATGCTGAGGTGTAGTAGAACGGTGGATGTGTAGTGAATGGTGAATTCGGATCCAGGTCTCGAAGACACTCGCGTTGGAAGTTTTGTGTCCTGGCAGCGGGTTGTGCTAGCATGGTTCTTTGGGTGAGCCGAGGATGTAAACGAGTGGCAAGGGACACAATTATATTCGCCTTCGCGGTGCGCTTACTATTCAAGAGTAAGGGCGAGATGTTTCTAGAATAGCCTCTTCCGGACCATGGGTGGGTGGTGAAGATGAGTCGCAGAATCGGATTTGCAATCGAGTTTGTTTTCCTTGCGAGAAGCGTGGCAGCGAAGGGAGGATGTTGGCGTTTCCTTTGTTCCTTTCGTTGCTGAATGCATTGGAATCCGAGGCGGGTGTGGGAGACTGATATGGGCCGAAGCTGGTGACGTACTGGACATGGGTGGAGTCTCTTGGTGTGTCTGTGCAGGCCGACAGGGGGATCGCTGTTGGGTGGTGGTCACACAAACTGATCGGATCTGCTGCAGCGAACTTTCGATGAAAACTCCATTTGCTGCGTTAGCCTGAAAAGCAAATCCGACAACCCAATTTCTCCGTCTTCGCGTCCTGTCTCCCCGGGGAGCTGTTCCGATAAAAATTTCCCTACCCCAACCAAACGGACCTCCCGACTGTTCTCTTCTTCATGGCGCTGCGAAATCGCTCTGCATGCCAAATGAGCGACCGAGACAGTCCCGGTTCCCGCTCACTAACTTACTCTGCACTTTTTTTCCTATCTGGGAGATAAAATTCGGACCGGCTGGAGACCAAGACACCATCAAGCCACTGCGCCTCAACAAGTCGTACTCGTTCTTGTTGAAGAATGCCAAATACCTGTGGCTGATGCGTGATTGGACTTCCTTTGTTCGAGTTTTACTGACTCAGGGCTCTTGTTAAATCAGATGACCAGGATGAGGTGGACCGGTACAGCGTGGAAGGACGCTGTGAGCTGATCAATATTGCGTGGTCACTTGGACGCCTATGATGTCGGACGAGTTGAATGCACATCGCCGGTCTAACCCAGCCAGTCCTGGGCGAAGGTGCCTCTGTTCTCAGATCCCTTGCTTCTCCATTGATCATGGCAATGTGGTTCGGTATGTTGACGATATTGAACACGTAATGGTGAAGGAATTCAACAATGCTCAGCAGTGTAAGGTGCAGCGGACGCATACTGAATGCGGCTGAGTCTTTATCGGCTATTCAAGGGCCGTTCTTCCGCCCAATGACCGGAATGAAGCCCTAACGCCGGACGCCATCCATCCGTAAAGGGTTGTGGACTCAGCTTGCTGTGAAAAACTGCCCAGGAAGTGCGCAATGCAATGGTCGGATGGATCCATGCCGAACACCGAAAGAGGACGAAGGCTAGACGGAGAGGCCTCGCTTCTGTCAGGTACAAGTTCCGGATTGCCTATCACCCTGCGACCTACAAAGCACAGCCGGCAGTTTGCGATGGGATCCCAGCTGAGCTTACGATCCGGTTCCTAAACCAGAGTTAGTCTACGTTAGCTGATTACCCCGGATTTCGTGTCAGGCACGCACTGCGCAGAGCAACGACCGGGGTGTGTCAGAACCCGGAGACCGGCGACCAGGAAATGTGCTGCATAGATCTAGGAAGGGGCTGTGCAGTCTGTTCAGGTCTTATCGATAACCTAACCTTACCGAGGGCCGGTCTGACGGCTATGGTTGGCTGCTGGAAAGATCTCATCCGATCATGCATCGTCGCACATTGTGCAGAGACGGACACCTCCGAAAGCCTAGAGAGGCTGGCCTGGAACACGTCTATTTCCATTTTTACGACGGTGCATGTTCACTGCCTGTGTCTGCATGATCGCTCAAAGACTTCACGACATGTGCGACACGCCATCCACATGCTGCTGCAACGGCGACCACGACCAATCGCTGTCGGCCATGTAACCACAGTGTGGCTGGTGATGCGTTGAAATTCTTGATTTTCTCCCCTACACCATGAAGATTTACGCTGCGAGACAACCTTTGACGTAGGATCGGCGGCCTTTGACAGCACCGCCAACTATCGACGCAGATGCACGCCCACTGTCGGTCGATGTGGATGATGCTTCCATTCCCAGATATTTCAAACGCTGAATTGTGTCTCCGCGCAGAATAAGCTGATCAAATCCCATCAATTGGCCAATCGAGAGCGAAAACATCCCATCTTTTTTTCTTTTTTCTTTTTTCTGGCGCATCTACAGCAATCTCCTCGGAAACCCAGGGATCGGATCAACAAACCCAACCACCAATCCACTCGAACGCGACGGAAGAAGCTATACCAACAATGACAAATTAGGAAAAAAGTCGAGGCTGCTAGCTGAACCTCGCTCCATCGGAATAACTAATCATAGGCCGAGCTTATCCGCACTGCTATCTCTGAACTTACTCTTTTGGGAAGCTTTGAAGCTGAATTTAGGCACCGCGTACATGGCTGCGCCCTTCATCCATCCCAACACCTTCTCTCAACCACTTTCTTTCTTTGTCAGACGTATGTGCATACAGAATAAGGAATTAGTCAGATATTCACAAGCACCGTCACAAGACCCGCTTCCATATCGCTGCTGCCTTCGACAAAACAAAGGATATCCAAAAAAGCACCTCGAAAAGCGTGTACCTCTCCATCAGTTGATCCAGCGATCAGGTGTTCGTCTCCCCTGCTGGCACGTCACGCCACATGTCTCTTTTTCGCGACAAAAAATTTGATCGCTAAACGAGATCAGACGGTGTCGAGATTTTCCCTTAAAGATTTTCTCTCTCACTCTCTCTGCGGATGCCTAGGGCTTAATGCACCAACAGGGCCAACATCGAAAAGCCAAAGCTAGATATCCCGCGACCATAGCCTGCATCTGCGAGTCATCAATACCGTATCCCCACTTCTCCCATCCATGTCCGGCACTTGTCCTAACCCTGGCGCTCCCAAGAAAACCCATGTATGTCTCGTAGTCCGGCGTAGAAAGACCCGAAGGGAGTGTATCTGTCGTTGTTCCGCAATTTTCTCCTCATTTGGTCGAACGTATACACGCGAGACATGATTCCCACGTTAGCTGATCAGAGACATGGGAGAACCAGTTCGGAAGGTTTCATGCGTGTGTGGGTGTGGTGTCTTTGAATGCGCGAATTCCTGGTTGGGTCTGGGAGTGTTTCAGCGGTTCAGCTGTCGGAGACTGAGAAAGGTTAATCGAAGAGGATCGTAGAGTTTGGGGACGAGTGACAAGAGTGGAGAACGAGGAGGCGATTGATCCTATGCCTCTCCTCTTATATTTAGCAAATATACCCACAGGAAGCCGGTTCTCATGGGGGCTGGATTTTTCTACAAGGGGTTTCAAGTATTTCTACTGCGTACACACTCGAATAAACAAACCAATTACCACCACAATACCATGCTCTCACAGCAATTTCACATCCCCTCCCGGATGTTTCGGATCATACGGAGTATATAGAAGTTTAAGCATTAATCTCGAGCAAAATTTTTTATTTTTATTTTTATTTTTTACACGAATCAACATCAAATACATTTTTATTTTAATTTTTTTACACGAATCAAGATCAAATACATTTTAATTTTTTTTATTTAGAAAAAAAACAGCAAATCCCCCCCCCCCCCCCAACCACCACACGACGAACGACCAAAAAATTCCCAGGAAAATTACCAATATCTGCTTCTCGATAGCCTGTCTTCCCTACCCCGGGGGGACTACACGCAAAAAAGAGAGAGAGGTATTCAGAAATTATCCTGGATCCTATACGAAGTTCGGAAAAGTACCTTTCCATTTTTATTTTATTTTTTATTTTTATTATTATCAATGCCTGTTCTATTTTCATGCCTATTATACTCTTCTTTTAACGGGATGCATCTCGAGCTAGTTTGGTTGTTCAGAGGGAGCGTTTAGGGGATTATAAAGTAGGATAGTAGGATATCCTGGCTGCCGGGGGGGGGGTCATGGGCTCTGCAAGCTAGATGTTTTGCGGGATATCCATCTTCTCACAGATACTCGATTTACGGTTGAATGGCTCTAGTTCTAGTCATCAGAATGCATACTTACATACGGCGGGTCACTTGACTAACATGTCTCACTCGCGCTCTACGGAGTAAGATGTTCAATTCGACAGGTAAATCATAACAACGCGTCGCGTCTCCACAAAATTACGAGAACGAATCCCAGTGACACGGAACTTCTTGAATTCATTCCATAAAAACAGTTACAACACCGAAAGACCTATAGTACAGGCAAAACCCATAAAAAAAACCATTGCAAACCCAATAGTCATCTACACCCAGGATCCACCTAAGGCCGATCGAATAGACAAGCCGAAAGTAGAAGATTCGTAAAGCAACGCAGACATGATATTATATTTAACCACCGAAACCGTAGAGAGTGCCTGGGGATTGCATTAGAGAATGATATATGGATGGGAGTGGCTTGCTGGAACTTACGTCCTTGTCTCTTGAGAGCATATACGACATCGAGTGATGTGACGGTCTTGCGTTTGGCATGTTCTGTGTATGTGACGGCATCGCGAATGACGCCTTCAAGGAAAGTTTTTAAGACACCACGCGTCTCTTCGTAGATCACTGGATGGAAGTTGTTAGGGAATGACTGACGGACTTAAGTGCAGTGATTAACATACTGGCAGAGATACGCTTGACGCCACCACGACGTGCCAGACGACGGATAGCAGGCTTGGTTATGCCCTGGATGTTGTCTCGTAGAATCTTTCGGTGGCGTTTGGCACCGCCCTTGCCGAGTCCTTTTCCACCTTTTCCGCCTGTAGTTGACGCGTCAGTACTGGGCTCGATAGATTGCGTAGAAAAGGCAAATACTCACGTCCAGTCATGATGATAGAAGTTAAACGAAGTTAAGCGTAAAGCTAAAAGACGGCTTGAGATTTGAGAAGAAACGTGGAGTTGCGGATGAGAATTGCGTACTGACGGTAGATGGTAGAGAAAGATTGAGAGGCGGGGGTGAGGAGGCTATTTGAGGTACAGCTGCGGAAGCGCGTGTTGATTCAGATCACAACAGAAATCGAGCTAAGCCCGAACCGATCGGCCAAAGAACGCGAAGTCGAGCCTCCCCTTACCCTTCAGAGCTCGCCAATCAGAGCTCGAATCTTCAACGCAGGAACAGAGCGGGCGGCTTCGCTGTCGGACCGCACAGAAAGCACTCCAAATCCCGCGCACCAGGATAAATCGTCCTCTCCACATCTAGACTAGAATCTCCCGTAGGAATTTGCCCTTTACCAAAAATATGAGTCACTTTATCGCTCAGAAGAATTATTTCCGATGACTGAGGTGTTCCTTGACGTTGCCTTGGAGCTGCGGATTTTTGTTGGGGTTCGGCAACGCCTCGCTCGCTGATTGGGTGCAGCTCGCAGGTCTGGTCGCTTCACACCAAATTGCCTTCGCTCAAAAACTGTCCAAAACATGAGCTGCTTTCCACGCTGTTTTCTCGACAATTGAAAACCGCGCTAGCGAGGCAACAAGACGGAAACTTGAGGGGGCTGCGCGCCAGATCACTCGCTCAGCTCCGCACGTATTTAAGTCCTTCATCCACCCACCTCGCTACTTTCTTCTTACATCCTCCACATCCACGTTTCTCTCACCGCCACCCAATTATCTTCATCAACAACAAAGTCTTCTTCAAGACTTTTCATCTACAACTTCAAGTTATCTTATCCAGGAGACTAAAATGGCTCGCACTAAGCAAACTGCTCGTGAGTACTGCCCCCCTAGATGCAGACTTCCTTGACAATACGCGTCGGTCGCGATTTGTCGCGATCGACTTGTCATCTTTTCGCCTTATTTTCAACTCGATTAACATCACCTAGGTAAATCATCTGGTGGTAAGGCACCACGTAAGCAGCTCGCCTCCAAGGCCGCTCGTAAATCGGCCCCATCCACTGGTGGCGTCAAGAAGCCTCATCGTTACAAGCCTGGTAGGTTTCTTCAAAGCTCCACTTCATCACCTGACTCATTCTAACATCATGATCCAGGTACCGTCGCTCTCCGTGAAATCCGTCGCTACCAGAAATCGACGGAGCTATTGATCCGCAAGCTCCCCTTCCAGCGTTTGGTCCGTGAAATCGCACAGGACTTCAAATCCGACCTTCGTTTCCAGTCTTCCGCCATCGGCGCGCTTCAGGAATCCGTTGAAGCCTACCTCGTCTCTCTCTTTGAAGACACCAATCTTTGCGCTATCCACGCTAAGCGTGTCACCATTCGTAAGTCAAGCACAGCATCGTCGCATGAATATTCACTAACAGTACTGCAGAATCAAAGGACATCCAGCTAGCTCGTCGTCTTCGTGGAGAACGATCCTAGATGGGATTTTCGATGGATTCGGGTGCCATCACGTCCTGGTTACGACTACGAACAGATGCCTTTTTAAGCATGTGAGCTGGACAAGGCAAATTAGGTAGCTTAATGGATGTGTTGGCAGTTGGCCACCAGATTTCTTTATCTCTCTAAATCCAACTAGGGATGGGTGTGCTTTTCTTATGGGTCAGGTCTGGGACGGTTTGCTTTTGCTTTGTACAATAATCAGTAGCTACGGCGCTGCACGAAATCATCATGAAGATTTTTATATTGGTTCGAGGTGTTCCATAAACTGTGTGTCACTATATACGTGCGTGCGAGTCTGAGTAGATTCGGGCTGCGGTGTTGTGCATTGTGTGCTATCCCAGGGGCCCCTAGTTCTGGTGTTGTTTTGCCCGATCGCAAGTCACCATCTACGGCTACGGAACTTCCACTCCCCGCACACCCTCGGGTCATCCGATATGCACCGTCCATCCCGTTCAATAACTCCCATGTTCTTAAAAAACAATATGTATCATCTTCAGCATCTTGAAAGAAAATCTCCGGAATCACCAGAAACCAGAGAGCTGCGTCAGCATTCAGCTGTGGCGGATACAGCTAGATGATTTTTATGCAGAAAACAAGCTGTGCTCAGCCCACTTGGGACCCCCCACCATTGCGGGTTCCAAATCGTCCCAACTCTAAGACATCAGAATAGATGACGGCTGCTGAGAATTAGATTAGAAACGACGGGTTAATTATTCCCGAATCGTTAGGTGATTGATGCAGATGCTCGAACCAATAACGGTTCTGTAACCTGAGATCAGAGGATACAGAACCGTTTTCCTACCGCCGCGACTGAACGTACTTGTATTGTGTCTCGCAAAGAAGAGGTAGATTTAAGGGATGATTATTTTAAATATTAAATTAGATGCAAAAAAAAAACGTGGAAAGGAAAGGAGTTTAGCCTGCAATGGATTGGGTTGGTCCTTGATTAACCATCTAATTAGTCCGTAGAGCGATATAGTTCTCCCTATTTACTGAAAAAAAAAAAAAAAAGCATTTCGGCCGCAACGGGACAAACTCCTTACAAAGAGGATAAGAGATATTATAAACCTGTAGGATGGTTGGGAAGTGTGGTTTAATTCAACACATTTCTCGTGTGAAAAGGGTATGTTTTGGAATATGTGGTGACAGGTAGTACTCTGAGGATCCTGCTTCCAGGTCCTGCTTCCATCAAAACAATTATCGGAAAGAAAACATTCGCACTAGCCATCATCTTCCTCTGCAACAAACCATGTACGTTAAAATCTCCACGACATTTCCCCGACAACAGCGTCATCATCATCAAAAAGAGGCTGAGTATGCCCTTGCATATAAAGCGGCGAACGAGCCCGCCCGACGCTAAAAATAAGCCTTCTCCGCCTCTCCACCATGAGCGTGCGATGATATCACTGTGTGTTTGTAATGTTCGTACCTTTGACGTGTCGTCACCTGTAGGCTACGTATTTCGTTGTTTTTGATTTGGGACGAAGAGGTGAATGAGGTGGTTGACGCCGCTTGGCTGACTGCGGCACAAGATCCGCACACGTGTGCTCCGTACATTGTACTCCGTACCGACTCTCACCACGTTTTCTTTTTGCTGATTTTCGGTTTTCAATCTAACGTTTCTCTCTCTCTCTGCTCTCGGAAAACTCGGCGGCGTTAATTCCGATGGGTGTCCTTATGGTCAAGACGGGTCGTGTTGCTCTCCGACGGGGGTTTATTCGCCGACGAGGTCCAATTTCTCGCAGGCAGAGCAGCAACATTCCTGGCTCATCGCCGAACAGAAGCTCTGAAAGGACCTCGGAGACGATACCGGTTCCGAATGTCATATCTCCGATTCCTCTCTGGCAGCGGTTGGGGCCACTGTCAAGGGGGTTCCAGGCTTACGGAAGAGCTCAGAGGAAATGGCCTTACATCACTCAGTTTTGCGCTTCTGTCGGCATATACCTCTGCGGAGACATCAGCGCTCAGACGATAGGCGGAAGGGATTACGATCCTTGGAAGACAGGGCGCTCAATGGTGATCGGCGGGGTTGCTTCAATACCGGGTTACAGATGGTACGGTCTTGCCAGGGCTTGATATGCCACAGGATGATAACTTCGGACAGGTTCCTATTCCTCGGAGACTCATTTAATTTCCGTTCGAAGGTCCTCTCGTTGGCCGCCAAAGTCGTCGTGAACCAGATTGTGTTTGCGCCCATATTCAACAGCTATTTCTTTGGCGCTCAGTCCTTGTTATCAGGCAACAGCCCGGCTGAAGCGTGGGATCGTATACAGCGCACGGTGCCTATAAGTTTCGTCAACTCGTGCAAGCTCTGGCCAGCTGTGACGGCGTTCAGTTTCACGTTTGTTCAGCCCCAATATCGGAGCCTATTTGCTGGTGAGTTACTCATCCGAGGTATTCATGCCATTGGCTGCTCAGACTTTGCGTCACAGGAGTCATAGCGATCGGCTGGCAGACCTATCTTTCATATCTCAATCAGAAGGCCGTCATAGAAAGAGAGGTAGAGAAGATAGGCCAAATCACCAATGAAGCAGAGACGGCGTCCAATGAACAGGAGTCACAGAGTCTCGCCCAGGTGAATGCCTAGACGGAAGATAGATTTCGGGAGATTACCAGATAGTTTTTCTTACTATTTTAGCGTATCTGGCGTTTCTCAGGAGGGTTTGAACAGCATCTTTTTGGTGGGGATAGACTGGAAAATACCGATAGACTACGGCGACATTACAGACTAGGGATTTGAAATGGGAACCTGAGACACGGCTTGGATGTGGTCGAGCTGTTACCTTGATCAGCCCAAGGGAATGGTCAAAAAAATCTAGAATAATGCATACATTCACAATGGCATTTACGCTGGGGCCGCTGACACGTGATCCCATCTATCGCCTTCAGCCTCGATACACAATCTTTCTTCATCGATGAGAATGGCTCGTTTTCCCGTCAAAAAATGTCTGAAACAGGCCATGAAGGCGATATGACTAGTGATTATGGCTCAGACTTCACTCCTGAAGAGGAAGAATTGCTGAATGAGTTGCTATCAAACATTCCTGCAAATCCTCCACCTGTTGCACCACGCGTTGAAGATCATGAGGTGGCTAACTCCGCCTCAAATCGTCGTGTGCTTGGGCGGGAACAACGGCCTGGCTCGTATGAGATCAAGCTTGAAGGAGAGGCCGAGGCATCCGTTGAGAAACCAGGTAACAATGGCACGCGGAACGGTAAGTCAATGTGGTATGTTGTGGTAACCGGGCTGACTGACAACTAAGCGACTAGTGCAACGGGATGAGACTCGCTCATCGGGGAGCTGCATAGCCATTGAACTAGGTGTGGGCTTTGATGCCAAGGACACAAGATCCCCTCTTGAACGATTTCGAACGCCACCAAAGAAAGCCCTTTCGGTCACTGATTTGGTATCACCATCTTGGTGCGAACTGCAGTACTTCTATGCGCTTGTGAAGCATGGACGTATCAGACGGACTCCTGAGATGAAGCGAGGATCGGCTGTTCATAAGACTTTGGAAGGGCAAGTGCACAGAACAGTTCCTGTTGATGTTGCTACGAGGCATGACGCGTGGGGTCTGCGATTGTGGAATATTATTCAAGGTTTGAGGACCTTGAGAGAAACTGGCATGACCCGAGAGCTTGAGATCTGGGGGGTGGTCGACGGCTTACTGGTCAATGGGGTTATTGACGAGATCTCTTTTATCTGTCCAGACGAGGAACTGGAAGCCGAGGGGCTATCGGGCGATGGTGCTAAAAATAAAAAGGGATCCAGGAACGGTCCACCTGACGACCAATTATTTATTTCCGATTTCATCAAGCCGTCTGGTAACCCGTCCGAAGACTGGGTGTTGTTGAATGCTCAAGCTCCGTCGAGGAAGGCATACCTATCAGATGTCAAGACAAGAACAAGCAGAACTCTGCCAAATGGCGCTTCTTTCCGGCCGACAATGTTTCAACTCATGTTATATCGCCGGTTTTTCTCCGATCTTGCCTCAAATAAATTTGATTCCGATATTCTTTTCAGCCGCTACCAGGTTGATACGTCAGCAAATTTCAGCGACTCTTTTATAACCCAGATAGCTGCGCTTGATGAGTACAGCTACAACAGCAGTCGGGCCAATAGAGACATGGAAGATACTGGGCTTGAAGAGAGCCTGGACCTATTACTGAGGAATAATTCTATCAAAGGAATGTGGGGATTGATGATGCAAGAATTTCAGCGCACAGTCCCAGCCGGTGCCGAAGGAGTAGGAGATGTATTGAAAGTTGAATATAGATCTCAGATCAACGGCGCTGTCTTTGGCCAGAAAACTTTTTTGTATGAGGGCGATCTGTTAGGCAAATACTTGGCAGATGAGATGATGTGGTGGAGGGGGGAGAGGGAGGCAAGAGGCGTGAGCATTGAGGAAGCGTATAAGTGTCGCAGCTGCGAGTTTGCGGGGGACTGCAAATGGAGGATTGCAAAGATTGAAGAGTCGACACGGAATAATCGGACGAAGTCTAGGTCAAGGGTGAGTAGTAGGGGCGTGTAGAACAGCTGGAGCCGTTTAGGGAATATTGATGGTGAATTCTTTGCTATCCTATCACCTGTACCACGTACATACTATATGCATGTGTGCTAATAAGTTACGGTGAATTGAAACTTCACGGATGGAAACGGCTACTCAGCGAAAGAGTTGTCTAAAAAAGTACGAAGGAGATACCTGGGATGGGTTCCTATAGTCCGAGAGTGTGGGGGAGAAGTGTTGCGATGAGATAACTAGCTAGCACACCATGTTTACAGTGGCTGAAAGTCTTTAGTCGTCTTCGCTTAGATAATTTGGTGAGAAAACGACTGAAGACTTTCCCGCCTCTGTGTCCATGGGGGGTTGCATATTAGCGTGCATCCCCGATTGTTTTCTTGCTCGCATTAGCCAATCATCACTGGTCGTATGTAAGAGCAAATTCTAGAGCGTATCTGCTTCACTACCTACTTCTGAGTGAGGATTTCAATTGTGCATATGGTTTTGAGACATTCGGTGATGAGACAACGCCGCCGGGTCGCCTGCTTCTGTCACGGGTACACGACAGCCATCTACATATCCTAGCTTCGGCATCGCATCCAATATTCGTCAGGATACTCTCGGCTCTTATCTGGAGTTTTAGAGAATAGGTATAACCTCGTCTCAGTAAGAGGCGGATATGCACTCGGATTGATAGTGCTGAATATCTACCAGCCGTTCTCATGCGAGCGGTGCTGCCCGGGAAGCCACAGGCGAAGCTTCAAGCTGTCTGTACAGGGCAATATGAACGGAAGCGGTTGATTGTGGGTTTTACCGCTGTAGGAGAGGCTTGCAATATAGAGAATGCCCTGCTGATGATCGTTCGGGGGCTAGGCATACATTTCGAGCAACGCCTTGGTGGTGTTGGCCGCGGTAGACGAGATCCTACAGACAATTTACCATCGTGAAGGAGAAGAGCTTGAGGCTGTGGCTTTTGATGAGGCGTCGGGAAAGATTGCAACGAGTACTGGGTCGACAGTTTATGTCTACAGGCCATATGGAAAGGACGAAGGGGCGCTTCAGGGAGGTACTGAAATTCGCTCAGGCCGAGCAGAGTGCTGATATTTTCGTATAGTGGTGTCTGCAATTTACCATAGACCTCAGCATTGAGGACGGCGTGATTTCGACTTTGTCTTGGGGCAACACGGAAGAGCTCCTCACGGGAAGCAATTCCTTGACGCTTGTCTCAACAAATGGGAGCCAGTCGGTACTCTGGAACAATAAACTCGCGAACCCCGCCAAGCTCGCTCTGTTTTCATACGATGCCTCATTGATCGCATCTACAGGCCGGTACGATCGGTTGGTGAAGGTTTGGAGGAGACTCTGTTATGGTTCCGGTGAAGTTCGCTTTGACTTCACCTACTTGCCTCACCCAACCGTGGTGACGGGGATGCATTGGCGGCGACCATACCACCCGGAACAGACTATCGAAAATGTCTTGTACACCCTTTGCGCAGATGGCATACTTAGAATATGGGCACCTGCCAGTGCTCACGCTTACGATCTTCAAATACTCCAACTTTGGGCTACGATAGATTTGCAGGAGTCAATAAAGCCTAGGATTCTACCCCCTGGTGATCAGTCTTCAGCACGATTTGCTTTTATCATAGATAGCCGGGATTTTACTTTGGCAACCGAGCGAGCCGTTCAACGTACCCCTAAGGGGGAGCAGGAACATTATGCGCTTGAGCATCTCATCGAGGTGGCAAACAAGAGTCCTGAAGTATGTGTGGTTCTCGATGATCGAGGACATATGTCAGCTTGGGGTATAGAGAACGTTGGATGTAAGTCTCGAAAGACTACGGATATCTTCAACATTGCTCATGTCGAGGGACTGAAGCTATCGATGCCAAGGGATGCTGTGGAATACGACGAATACGTCCAATTTTTGAATTTCTGTGGAGATCAGTCTATGGCAGAGCTTACTATTCTCGTGCATTACTTTGACGGCAGGATTGAGTGGCTAGAAGGCAGAGTGGATGAGTTCTTTGATCCGTCACCTCGAAAACAACGTCTGACGTCCAAATGTGTATGGTCAGGTCATGCAGGGCCGATCAAAAAGATTGTGAGAACAGCTTCTGGTAAAGCCCTAGTATCCCGCACAAATGATAATGAGGGACTGGTCTGGAAACAAAAAACAACACCGACCGGAACGACTCTAGCCCGGCAAAGCACCATTAAAGTGCCAGAGCATATACATAGAACCTGCGTTTTGAACGAAGGGGATTTCGTAGTCTTTCTCCACCATGAGAGTATCTCACTGTGGGATACCAGAAACTCGCATGCCGTTCACATCGCCACCTGTAAGTATAAGATCGAAGGAAAGCCGCTGTGTCTCATCCTTCTTCCAGAGGTCGAACCGGTGGTGAGGATCGCTCATGTCGCAACTATCAGCTCCGGTATGAAAGGGATTGCATGGGAAGTACGTCCACCCGGTTATGCGAATGGCACAATTAACGGCGAGGGCATGTGCCCATTACGTGAGTTCGCAAGGTTTGATCTTGGAACCCAGGATGATCTGTGCTTTGTCCTGCCAGTTGATCCTGCTGGTTCTGAGGTTACTATTTCTGGCTTCGTGGATACGTTTGCAAGGGATGTCGCGATATCGTACACGCACTCCGGTATTTTAAGATCATGGACTGCAAAGGTAGATCACGAAAATATAAACATGCATTGGCTGGTCACCTCGACTGTGGAGACGGGTGTCGAAAATCCATCACTGGCGAGTGGCACTTCAATACGGAAAATAGCCTTGGTGGACGCCGGAAAGACTGAATTGACGATATGGGATTCTAGGGGTGCACAGCTGGAATATAAGGAACGTTATGAATCTCAAGAAATGATCCAAGACCTCGATTGGACATCGACCCCTGATGACCAGTCCATCCTTGCTGTGGGGTTTGCGCATCGAGTGCTCTTACTTTCACAGCTCCGATACGACTACCTCAATGCTGGGCCTGCCTGGGCATCAATAAGGGAAATACGAACTCGTGATTTTACGCCTCACCCAATAGGCGATTCTATTTGGCTAAGCAGCGGCAACTTAGTCGTCGGGGTCGGGAATCAGCTCTTCATATATGACAAGAAAGTCGAGTTCACAGACGAACTCATCTCTGACCTGAGACTCTCTTCGCATCAATTAGTGTCGAAGGACCTGTTCAATATCGTAACTCGCTTGAATGGTCCCCTGCCTATTTTCCACCCCCAGTTCCTAGCCCAGTGTGTGTTGTCTGGGAAGCCTATGCTTGTACAGAGGATTCTCGTCAGTCTATACAAGAAGCTGATGTTTTTTGGCGAAGGGGACGAGCTGGACGGATTTTTGGGAATCCCACTGGAGGATTTTCTCACCACTGTTGAAGAGGTGAGACGTCGTGAGCATAGATGTATAACCCTAAGCTGATGAGAAAAGGATCAGACACAATCATTCAAGACTAAAATCAGAGAGCATTCTTCATATATCGATTTTATCGATGACGATGAATCCGATACATTTACTGGGGCCATCGCCGCCTCCATCAATGAGAAGCTGGCTAAGATAGCTATCCCGCAGCTATCTAGGCAAGAGCAAATTCACCTCGCAGGCATAATCGAATGTGTTGCCACTGTAGAGAAACACAGACGATCTATGGATGACAACGCTTCTCGTTACCTACTGTTCTTCAAAGAGCATTCGCTAAGGAGAACTCAGGTTACCACTGAGCAGGCTAGCCTCTCATGGAGGGAAATCGTGTGGGCATTCCACTGCAATAGTCAAGAAATTCTTGTCGATTTGGTATCTCATCAGTTTCAAGGAAAAATGTTGTGGGAACATGCAAGAGAGAGCGGGATGTTCATGTGGATTAGGGATCTAGCAACTTTGGTAAGTAAGACCTCCGAGAGGTTCTGATCCATTGAGGATGGTGGAGTTTATGTAGATCATAGAGGGTCCAATTCGAAGTCATAGCGCGGAACCATTACACTAGGACAGACGAGAAAAATCCAATCGACTGCAGCCTATACTATCTTGCTCTCAAGAAGAAGAACGTGCTCCTAGGGCTCTGGCGAATGGCGGCTTGGAACCATGAGCAAGCTGCCACGCGAAAGCTTTTGTCCAACAATTTTCAGGAGCCTAGATGGAAGACTGCGGCGCTCAAGAATGCATATGCTTTGCTAGGAAAGCATCGATTCGGTGGGTTGCGATTTGCTAAAGACCTTTATTCAAGCAGATGAATACTAATTCTAGGCTCAGAATATGCTGCGGCTTTTTTTTTGTTGGCAGACCATTTGAAAGATGCAGTCAATGTCTGTTGGAATCAACTTGATGATATCCAGTTGGCCATTGCCGTTGCTCGTGTACATGAAGGAGACCATGGTCCGGTTTTGAAGGAACTTCTTGAAGAGCGAGTCCTACCACAAGCTGCCAGAGAAGGCAATCGGTGGCTCGCAACATGGGCCTTTTGGATGCTTAATCAGCGCGATATGGCTGTCAGAACCTTAGTTGTAAGTGTTGGTTCTTCCGTGAATTCTTGTGGGAGCTAATATAGTGATTAGTCACCAGTATATACTCTTTTGGAGCGACCGGAGTCACCAGGGCTTGATGCGAGGCTATTCCTTTCGGATGACCCGGCATTGGTGGTGCTCTACAGGCAACTGAGGGAGAAGACCTTGCAGACTTTACGAGGAGCATCTAAAATCTCTCCAAAGGACGAGTGGAAATTCATCTTGCACAACGCTCGGCTGTACGATCGAATGGGCTGCGATATACTTGCACTGGAGCTTGGTGAGTTGAGCTCTACTCTTATAAAAATGTAGTTTATTGACTATTGATATAGTACGCAACTGGGAATTCCTCAGACAGCCTGAGCAGACCAGAGAGCTTAAACTGGAGCCTGACCCGCGACTCATGTTGCGGAGAAGAAGCTCGCTCGTGGTGGCAGATCTCCCCAGCCCGAAGTTGGTGGTAGAGATGAAGTCCGGTGCGATGATGAAGCAGCCCTCAAGCGTGTTCGAGGAGCCAGAGTTGAACTCGTTGTTGGATAGTTTTGGGTATTGATTTGTTTTGTGGCTCTGATATCCTTGAGATTAGGATGCATTAGAAGGAGTTTAGAGCGACTGATATTTACCCAACTAATTGTGATACAGTCATGTATCTCTGCTAAGAATACCTTTATTTTGAGGCCTTCGTATTGTTGTGTTATTAGTATTGTTTTTTATTATTAGCTTAAGATATGCCTCAATACATAGCAGCGAATGCCAATGCTAACTTGAGCCTCAAATGATGACGAATTCTTTTCCAATACGATGACCCAACAACGGTAGCACCGAAAATGGCTCCTGATAGGAGCTCTCTGTCCGCAGCCTCCAGGGCTGATGATGCAGCGGATGTGCTGGAAAGTCACGAAGACACAATGGATGACGATGGGCCCCGACAAGAGTTTCTCCAAAGACGACGACGACGCAGCAATGCCCGTAGGTACCTCGCGGAGCGAGCTGCAGAAGGTCAGAATTTCACAGTGCGTGGAATAATTGTCGGGATCGGTGTCGGAATTATAATATGCTTCTCCAACATGTATTTTGGGCTCCAAACAGGCTGGATAAGTGGCATGGCCATGCCCTCCTCCCTCATCGGCTTCGCAATCTTCAAGACCATCTCCCGACACCTCAGCTACCCATTCACGCCCGTCGAAAACGTGCTCGTCCAGACTGTAGCTGGGGCCCTTGGGACGATGCCCCTAGCTTGTGGCTTTGTTGGTGTGATGCCCGCACTCGAATACCTGCTCACGCCCGCAGAAAACGGACCAATAGGGCTAGGGATGGGGAAGTTGATGATCTGGGCGCTGGGGATTTGCTTTTTTGGCGTTGTGTTTGCGGTGCCGTTGAGGAGGGAGGTGCTTATTAGGGAGAGGCTGAAGTTTCCGAGTGGGACGGCGACAGCGTTGATGATTAGGGTTTTGCATGGGGAAGGGGTGGATAGGGTGGATGTGGAGCAGGAGAGGGGAGAGCAGACGGTGGGGTTATTGCAGGGTGGAGGGACAGTACGACAGGATTCGGGAATAGAGGAAGTCCCGCCGCAAACGGAGCAGACTGGGGAGGATGAATGTTCTGGTGAGGTGGAAGAGTGGAGTAGCTGGAGGGCAAAAGTCAGGCTGCTGGCCTTTTCTTTTGCTCTCTCGGGCTTCTACGTAAGGATACTTCTTGGGCTATATTACTGAAGTCGGATAAACTAACGATTGGGCACACAGACCCTCATGTCCTCCTTCTTCCCTATCCTCCGAAACCTTCCAGTTTTCGGCCTCCCGCTCGCTAGAAACTGGCTCTGGACACTGAACCCTTCACCCGCCTATGTCGGCCAAGGTGTCATCATGGGACCAGTAACAACGCTGCACATGCTACTTGGAGCCATTGTCGGCTGGGGCATTTTATCTCCTCTAGCGAAGAGCAAAGGCTGGGCTCCGGGAGATGTTGGGGATTGGATACATGGAAGCAAGGGGTGGCTTGTATGGGTTAGCTTGGCTATTATGCTCGCGGACTCGCTCATTAGTCTTGGTTGGCTTACTGGAAGGCCGTTGTTGAAGCTTAGTAGGCAGTGGGTCGTGGGAAGGATGGAAAGGGGGGGGTGGAAGGGGTTGTTTCGGTTTGGGAAAGCGGTGGGGGGCTATATAGCTCTTACACCGAATGACTCAGCCTCTGAGCACAGTGGTGCAGCCTCTACAACGGAGGATAAAGATATGCCTGATGAGGATGCTCCTCCGGAACATCTTGTTAGCAAAGAAACCGTGATTATTGGCCTTATTACTTCCGTTCTCTTATGCATTGGTACTATCCGTTTCGTCTTTGGCGAACTCGTCCCCATGTATGCCACCGCCACCGCTGTCATTCTTGCTCTCCTTCTCTCAATAATGGGTGTTCGCGCACTTGGCGAAACTGATATCAATCCCGTCTCGGGGATCAGCAAGCTGACACAGCTTTTATTTTCTCTCATCATCCCACAGTCAAACCATAACTCTGTCCTTATCAATCTGATCGCTGGCGCCGTATGCGAGGCTGGTGCTCAGCAGGCCGGGGATCTGATGCAAGATCTGAAGACGGGCCATCTCCTGGGTGCGGCTCCTAAGGCCCAGTTTCGTGGGCAGTTGATTGGCAGTTTTGTGGGGGCGATTGTGAGCGCGGCTGTGTACAAGCTCTATACCAGTGTGTATCCTATTCCAGGGGATCTGTTCCAGGTCCCGACGGCGTACGTTTGGATTTTTACGGCTAGGCTGGTGATGGGTAAGGGGTTGCCACCAATGGCGCGAGAGTGGGCTTTCGGAGCGGCGGTGCTATTTGCCGTTGGAACAAGCGTTAGAATCATAGGAAAGGGGAAAAGGTGGCATAGTTTGATACCGGGTGGGATTGCTGTGGCTGTCGGTAAGCTGCTAGATCATTTTCCCCTTGTTGGATCTCGGTCAGAATTGGGACTGATTTGTTGCATTTTAGGGATGTATAACGTCCCATCATTCACCCTGGCCAGGACAATAGGGGGGCTGGTGGGTTGGTACTGGAAGTCATATCGGGGCCGAGAAGAGACACCAGTTGTTGTGCTGGCAAGTGGTCTGATCCTTGGGGAGGGAGTCGTAAGCATCGTCAACTTGATACTGGCTAGCCTTAACGTTTCGCGCCTCTGAATGGATGAGTGCGCGTTTTGTATTTATATCGATGGTTCGCTGGCGCGGATTCTGCATTTTAGATAGAATGGCAATGGTCTTTAGAGTGTCTATAACTTGGTCTGCCTCTTTAAGAGGGCCTGGGAAGGTTTGTTTCTGACGGAACATTATGGGAAGAATTTAACGCCGCTGTAATCGGGCCTTATCATCACGTGCTGATAGGCGGTCAAAAGAAACAGTGTCGCGTGAACAAAGTCGCGACGCATTAGAGAAGTATATGCGCCGTCATGGCTTCAACTCCAGCAGATGCAGTTTGTCCTCCGCCCTCTGCAAGCGGCAATTCCGAAGACCCTGACCTCGATTCTCTCAACGTCGAAGATGAGGAGGGCTGGGAAGATGTGGAGCAAGAGACAGAATACAAGCATCCCATCGTGTCTCTCTTCAGCGACGAGATTTTCCCGGATGTGAACTCTATGCTGGAAGATTGCAAGCAGAAGCATGGGTTTGATTTCATAAAGGCGAGGCAAGAGCTTAGTATGTACGTTTCTGCATTTGATATTTCAAGTGGTCACTTAGCTGTTGCGATGGAACGAATGGAAAACTCACGGTTACTGTTGTCTGGACACAGGACTCGACTTCTACGGCCAGATCAAGTTCGTGAACTACATCCGCTCAGAAATCAAAGCTGGGAATAATAATCCGGACATCAAATCTGGCACGTTCCTGGAGGGCGATGAGTATCTCCAGCCTGTTCTCGAGGACGACGCGCTACTCTTCAGTCTTGACGACATCACCGACGTTCAAGACTCGAAGGGTAAAGTATGTCATGGGGAGTGTTCGATGATTAAGGTTGTGGAGCTTGAGGAAGAGCTGCATAGGCTGCGTTTGCAATTTGAGAACTATAGGCTGGATGTGAAGAAGAGCGTTGGGTGGGTTGAGGATGATTCTTCCTCTGAAGAGGACTCTAAGCGTGTGAGAGACGATGACTCGCATTACTTCTCATCGTACGCGTACAATGGTCCGTAATTACCCCTCAACTTTCGAACCTCGCAATCTCGTATGCTAACCCTTCAAACTTCTGTAAAATAGGCATCCACGAGACTATGCTCAAAGACAACGTGCGCACCGAAGCCTACCGGGACTTTATATACGAGAATAAAAACCTCTTCGCCGACAAAGTAGTCCTCGACGTCGGCTGCGGCACAGGGATCCTGAGCATGTTCTGTGCGAAGGCTGGAGCGAAGAAGGTTATTGCTGTGGATAATTCGGAGATCATCGACAAGGCACGGGAGATTATTTATGAGAATGGGCTGGCGGATGTGATTACGTATGTAACACTCATAAACTGCCTAATTTCTCTAAGAGGAATGGGGTGGGAACAAGCTTGGGTTGTTGGGCTGACCGTGGATGATAGGTGTATTCGAGGCAAGATCGAGGATGTTTCGCTGCCGGTTACTCAGGTGGATATTATCATTTCTGAGTGGATGGGGTATTGTCTCCTGTACGAAGCCATGCTTGATTCCGTCCTCTGGGCACGGGATCGCTACCTCGCCCCTGACGGCCTCAGTGAGCTCGCCCTCGATTTCATGAAATCTCTATCTTCACTGACTCAACGAACCCAGTGGTTCCCTCCCACTGCACCCTCCACATCGCGCCAATTTCCGACCCCGACTACGTAGCCGACCATATCTCATTCTGGCAATCCGTTTACGGCTTCTCAATGTCCAGCATGCTCGACGGGATCTACAAAGAAGTCAGCATCCGGCACCTCTCCCCCTCCACGCTCGTCGGCCCGCCAGCTGCCTTCCTCCAACTCCCCTTGCATACCATCAGGACCCGCGAACTCTGTTTTGCCAAAGACTTCAACATGATCACCACCAAAGACGTTGACGTCCTAGATGGCTTCGCCATCTGGTTCGACACATTCTTCCTCCCATCACCCAACAGCGTCGTGCCTGAAGAGGCAAGGGCTGAGACATGGAAGGGGCCCGGTGTGGCGTTTACGACGGGCCCGATGGGCAAGAAGACGCATTGGGAGCAAGGATTGTTGCTGATTGATCGGGTGAAGATGCGGGCGAGAGAGGTGAAGAAGGGACAGAGGATTTCGGGGAAGGTTGTTTACAGCAAGAGGGAGGATAATGCGAGGGAGTTGGGGATAGATATTGAGTGGGATGAGGATAAAAATGAGGGGTGGTATGGGAGGCAGAGTTGGACGTTATGAGAGATATTGTGATGGCTTTGTGATGGACGTTGTGAGTACTTTGTTGTGAGATAGACAAAATAGAGAAGCCCCGACGTAGTTAGAATAAAGGGGCTTTGGAAAGCTCAGTCAAGGTAGCGAAAAGAATCTGGGCCACAGGTCTACTCTGGACAAGTATCTCCACTCAGGCATGTAACAACATGTCGTAACTTGAGTATAGCTTTCCTTTCTCTCTTTATTTTCCTTTTAATAGTTCACGTAATTGGAGGGGGTTTTCCGCCATCATTCGGGGTAACCCCCTGACCTTCCCCTGCCCCTCATTTTTTTCCTGGGTGGGATTTCCTGGAGCACTTGTGTACGAGAGGATGGGTTCTGGTGTGATGATTCTTGTATGTGGAGGGTGCTTCACGCCGTGGGGGAGTTGCTCTACATTTGTGGGGATCCACATGTGGAGACATCAACACCGACTGCAAGTGTTTCCCTTATGGGATCTTTCTGATCAAGATGCAAGATGTAGAAAGCATATCAATATCACTCTTCCTAAGAATTAGCGAACTGGTTGCTATAACGCCCAGCTCCTTTTACCCAGGCCGGCTTATCGCCCTCCTGAGTCTTCGCTAACAATGCTGCGGCTTTTAGTCGTTCCTTCTTCTCGCGCTCGTCGCGTTCTCGACGGAGGCGAGATATGTCGTTGTCTTTTGCTGGTGGTGGTGACAATTCTCTCTTGTACCGACTTTTGTGTTTGCTATGGCGAGATCTATCATTTGTATTCTTGTGTCTATGCGAGCCGTGGCTGTGAGATTTTTCACGGCTTCGGCCTCGACTTCGGTGTTGAGATGCTTTTCCCACGCTTCCGCCGCCTCTATCTTTGGCCGCCGCGCTATTGCGCGTTTGAGGGTCTAGTAAAAACCCCTCCAGCTCGTAGCTATCTCTTCTCCTGCGTCGAGCCGTTTCCCTCTCCATCTCCCTAATTTCCCTTTCTCTATCGTCCTTCCACTTCCTCCTCTCGCTCTCAACCTCTCTCAACCCAGAAACTCCCTTCCTAATTACCAACAATGGATCCTCGTCCTCCATCCTCATTTTTTCTCTGTCCTTTCGCCCTTTGTCCTCGTTTCCCCAGACATCTTTTCCCACCGCTTCAACCTTTTCTCCAGTATCCTGCCGTATCGACGAATACCACGGCTTCTCTGTTCCCTGCTTAAACCCAGCTGCGTTTGAAAAGCGCATTGTGTATTGATCTTCGTATTCGCGCTTCTTCTTCGCAGCTTCAGCCTCTGCTTCCGGGTTCTTCTCTATTTGAGAACGGGAACCTCCCTGAGGAAACAAGTTGATATGGCCATCTCTGTCCACCAATGGTGCATCGCTAGTACCTCTAGCTATCGATTGTAGTTCTGAGTTCCGTAGAATCGTCGCTCCAGTGTCCTCTTTCGCGAGTCGTATATCTCTCTGCGTATCATCCTCTCCCGCCAGCTTTCTTCGCTTTCTGTCCCTCCCTCCTCCAGTGCCAACCCGTGTGCTAGTATCTGCGGAAGAGGGTGGGAGCAGTGGGTCCACACGCAGCCCCATGAGCAGTTGCATGCGTCTTTCAGCATCAACCTCCTGCATGCGACGTTCCTCCTCCTCCTCTCTTGCTTTGGCGTTCGCCTCATCACGGCGTACGCGGTCGATGTTGTCTTGGTTGTAGACATTCCAGGACTTCTTGCCGAGGAGGTGGAGGGGCATGGTGGAATGCGTGATGATGTTGTAGGGTTCAGTCAAGAGTTATACAAGTATGAAGGAAGGGCCACTTTGCCACACCAGCTATGACGGAACTAACCGGTGGCTGAGACTCTTCCGCGACGCTGCTTTGGATCCAACATTCACTCTTTACTCCATAGATATTACTTTACCTAAAACTCTTGTCCCAAACTACATATCTAGATCACGTCAAAACTCGATTTCGTTGAAAATTCCCTGTCGCAGCATAACGCAAAAGCATTCATCCCGCCGCCATGTTCAACCGCAACAACATACCAAATCCTTTTGGTCAACGTCCTGATAGTGTTGCGCGTCCTCCGCCGCCTGGCTATGGGACTCCCACTCCGACTCCGCCTCGTGGATCTAGAGGGTATGATGATGGCCGCAGCGGGCAGCTCTCTCCTGGGTTCGGTGGACAATCAAGAGACTATCCATCACCGCAGAGGCCGCCGGTTGGAAGGTCGGCCCCAGGGCCAAGAATGAGCAGTGGGGGCAGTCGAACCTGGCAGCTGAGGCCGGCAAAGAGTCCAGCAGATCAATACACATTTGGGAATCTGTGAGCGAAGCCCTATACCTGTCCCTGTCGTGCCATAAGGGCTGATTTTGAAGTGTTGCTGTATCACCCAACGACTTCGGGATGCCTCGAGACGGCTCTGACCTTTACTTGCTTATTAACGATAATTTCGTCTTTACCTCGCGGCCGTTCGAAGGCTTTCCCTCCGGCCAGATAAGTCTGTCAGACCCGCAGAGGTCATGGGCCCAGGTCAGTCTTATGGATACTGTCAATGTCCAGATATATGACCCCTTCGTTCAAGGCGGACAAAGCTACCTAGGGGGCATGGATCTCGAAGTAGGCTTTGCGGGAAAGAAGACAAGTGATACGACCTACGACCAGGACGAGCTTGCGAATTACTTTATCAGGGTATGGCTCCATCTTTGGGGATACCACAGCTGAAGCTGGAACGGGAGGCACCCGGTGAAAATGCTAATTCCTTGCTGCGTTTCAGAACTACCAAAACCAGATATTCGCTCCTGGTCAGAGGATTCTTATGGACTACAAAAGCGTCTATCTGCTCTTTCAGGTCCGTACTGTTCAGCTCGTCGATCTCTCGGCTGAGAAACCCGGCTCTTCTTCTGCGCCAACAGTCTCGGACTTACAATCGCGTGGTATTCTGACTCCTCACACCCCCCTTGTATTTTACAAGGACGCCAAATCTCCTATCAAATTGAAAGGTTCCAATAAACGTCCTGCTGCGAATGCCATCATCCAGCCAAACTTCAAGTTCGAGGACATGGGAATTGGTGGCTTAGACGCAGAGTTCAGCGCCATCTTCCGTCGTGCCTTTGCATCTCGTATCTTCCCTCCTGGGCTTGTTGAAAAACTTGGCATCCAGCATGTTCGGGGTATACTTCTATATGGACCACCTGGGACGGGGAAGACTCTGATTGCCAGACAGATTGGCAAAATGTTGAATGCACGGGAACCGAAGGTTATCAATGGACCTGAAGTTTTGAACAAGTTTGTCGGTCAATCAGAGGAGAACATCCGAAAGTTGTTTGCGGATGCGGAGAAGGAGTACAAGGAGAAAGGGGACGAAAGTGGCTTGCATATCATCATTTTCGATGAGCTGGATGCCGTCTGTAAGCAAAGAGGAACTACTGGTGGTGGAACAGGGGTTGGGGACAGCGTTGTAAATCAGTTATTGTCCAAGGTTGTCCCAACATTCTTATATGCCCTTGCCCTGGGACAGAATCTAGCTCCATGTTGGATTTTTACAGAGGCTGACAGTTCCTACAGCTGGACGGTGTGGACCAACTAAACAATATCCTTCTTATTGGAATGACGAACCGTATGGACATGATTGATGACGCGCTCCTTCGGCCCGGTCGTCTCGAGGTCCATATGGAGATCTCTCTGCCAGACGAGTTTGGCCGCCGTCAAATCCTTAAAATCCACACCGCAAAAATGCGTATAAACGATGTTATGGATCCTGACGTTGATTTAGAGGAACTAGCGGCACTCACAAAGAACTTTTCTGGTGCAGAAATCGGAGGCTTGATAAAGTCAGCATCATCGTTTGCTTTCAACCGACACGTGAAAGTTGGTACGATGGCCGGTATCAGTGATGATATAGTGAACATGAAAGTCAACCGCCAGGACTTTCAGAATGCGTTAGAAGAAGTCAGACCTGCCTTTGGCGTCTCAGAGGAGGAACTTGCACAATGCCTTCAGGGTGGAATAATCCGCTTTTCTCCCTTTATCGAGAACATTCTCGACGAGGGTCGTTTGTTCGTCCAGCAAGTGCGAAAATCCGAATCCACACCCCTAGTCTCTGTTCTGGTGCATGGACCCCCTGGAAGTGGGAAGACGGCCCTGGCAGCTAAGGTAGCGATGGACTCTGAGTTTCCATTCATTAAGCTCGTGAGCCCAGAGTCTATGGTCGGATTCAATGAGATGCAGAAAGTGCAGTATTTGAATAAGGTTTTTATGGACTCGTACAAGAGCCCACTGAATGTTGTTGTGGTAGATAACATTGAGAGAATAATCGACTGGGTGCCAATTGGTCCAAGGTTCAGTAATGCCGTATTACAGGTATTAATGGTGTTGCTGAGGAAGCAGCCGCCCAAGGTATGTAATTTATTAAGCGCCTCCGAAACATTTCTAAGGTATACTGCAGGGACGTCGTCTTCTCATTCTGGCTACCACAACTGAGCGCTCTGTCTTAACACAACTCGACCTCTTTAATTCCTTCGACGCTGACATTGCAATCCCCAACGTCAGCTCGTTCGACGAGCTGTCTCACATTCTAAAGGAGTCTAAAGCATTTTCCGGACAGGATCGACAACGTGCTCTGGGAGAGATGAGGGAAAGGACCCAGGGTGAGGCTGTTGGGGTTGGCATCAAGAAGATTTTGCTTGGAATTGAGACAGCAAGGCAAGATGAGGATATGCCGGGCAGGTTTGCTGCTGTTATGGCTAGGGCTGTGGCTGAAAGGGGCTTTGCGTAAACTGAGCCCTATATTTTCACTGGTTGGGCGTTTTCGTGCATAGAGTGAGTAAATTGAACGGGTTGCTGAAATACCCCTATCCTGGTCTCTCATGAGCCTGTTATCAATAGAATAAAAAACCTTGATCTTTAATTCTATTGTATGCATGGAGTACGGAGAGCACCTCCTATAACAGCGACGCTTTTTGCCGAATAATTTCACGTGACCTTGAAAATTCTCGGATAAATTGTTTCGCCGCATCGCCGTTGTTTTACCAAGAAAAAGTCACCGTGACGGTTTTTATCTACTACAGGCAGCACCAATGCGTAGTTGGCATGCTATGGTAGACGCTGAACAAGCATGAATATCTCTCAGCCCATTGCTTCCACCATTGGAAGCGTTGACTTCGGTTTTCTTTCGGCCGAAGAGATCAGATCACTCTCGGTGAAGAGAATAGAGAACCCTACTACTTTCGATACTCTGCTCCATCCTGCTCCTGATGGACTCTACGACCTTGCACTTGGAGCATGGGGCGATCGTCCGTATGATACTGTTCCCGTTTACCTGCCAAACTTTTATGCCCGATCTAATTGTCTGTTTTAACAGATGCGCAACTTGTCGACTCAAGGTCCACTCTTGCCCTGGCCATGTCGGCCATATCGAGCTCCCAGTGCAGGTTTACCATCCAACCTTCATGGATCAACTTCTCCGTCTCTTGCGCGCAAAATGTATTTACTGCCACCATTTCAAAATGTCCCGAGTGCAAGTCAACAAGTTTATCTGCAGGCTACGTTTGATCCAGCACGGCTTGCTTTTAGACCTAGAGGAGCTAGAAAATATCCACCTCACAAGAAAGTCTGCCAAGACAGTCAGTCACGGAGAGGGAGTAGGAGACTCTGTGGAAACGACCGAGAGCGAGGAGGAGGAGGAGGATGTAGACATCCTCATGCAACGGCGGACAGCTTTTGTAGAGCGGGCGGTCGAGAGGACTGCAGGCGCAAATAAGGGGCAATGGCGATATCAGAAAAATGAGGCGGTTGCCCAAGAGAGAAGGGCTATTGTCAAGGAGTTTTTAGGTTCAATTACCAAAGCGAAGAAATGCGCTAACTGCAACGGGTCAGTCTAGAAACTTCAAATTCTTCCGTTTAAAGCTAATATCACTGTAGAATCTCGCCCACCTTTCGGAAGGACAAATATGTGAAGATCTTTCAAAAGCCATTGGGTAACAAAGAGCACTCCCAGATGGTTCAGGGGGGGTTTAAGGCATCAAATGCCCTACTCATACTAAACAAAGGCGCAAAGACCTCTCCGAAACGCAAGAGGAGTGGTACGAATGTAGATGAAGGCATTGTTGCTGATGTCACCGAGCATACTACTGAGGAAGAGGAGGGGGAAGAAATCAGTGAAGAAGAGGACACTGAAATGGACGGAATGATGGAAACCGAATCAGCTCCAGCTAAGAAATCAACAAAAACGGCGGATGCACCACCTACAAGTCATAAATATATCAGCGCCAATGAAGTACATGCGGCACTGACGCTACTATTCAAGAAGGAGGCGGAAATATTAACACTAATTTACAATTACCGAACTAGTTCTAAATTCAAGGCTCCAGTGGGCGCAGATATATTCTTTATTCGCGCTCTTGTTGTCCCGCCGAGCAAGTATCGACCGGAGGCTAAAACAGGTGATGGCGAGATCGCCGAAGCGTCCCAGAACTCACTCTATAAGCTTATCTTGACCCAGTGCGAAAACATCCGCCAGATTCACATAGAAATCTCATCCAAAGGAACAGATAGTACCACGGTAAGCTTAGATTTACGGAAAAGAAACATGAGTGATCTCATGCAGGCTTGCGTGAATTTACAAGATGCTGTCAACTCTCTTATCGACCGCGACAGGAATCCTATACAAGGAGCTGCGGGGAAAAAGAATGAGGATGGGATTAAGCAAAAGCTCGAAAAGAAGGAGGGTTTGTTCAGAAAGAATATGATGGGTAAGAGAGTCAACTTTGCGGCTCGAAGTGTCATCTCACCGGATCCAAATATCGAGACAAACGAGATTGGAGTACCCCCTGTTTTTGCAAAAAAATTGACATACCCGGAGCCAGTCACCAATCACAACTTTTACGAGCTGAAGGAGGCTGTGCTGAACGGGGTTGAAAAGTGGCCTGGAGCTGCCGCCATAGAAAATGAGAACGGGCAAGTTATCAATCTGAGAACCAAGAGTCAGGAAGAACGACAGGCTCTGGCAAATCAATTACTTGCACCATCAAGCACTTCAGTCTCCGGCGCGAGGGGCAAGAAAGTCCATCGACATCTCAATAATGGGGATATTGTGCTCATGAATCGGCAGCCCACGCTACACAAACCCTCTATCATGGGACATCGCACTCGGGTATTACCTGGAGAAAAGACGATTCGGATGCACTATGCGAACTGCAATACTTACAACGCCGATTTCGACGGTGATGAAATGAACATGCACTTTCCTCAAAACGAAATCGCAAGAGCAGAAGCGTTACAGATTGCTGATACAGATCATCAATACCTTGTAGCAACATCAGGGAAACCGCTAAGAGGATTGATCCAGGACCATCTTTCCATGGGTGTTTGGATGACAAATCGAGATACCTTCTTTGACCGAGAGAATTATCAACAACTACTGTACAGCTGTCTTCGACCGGAGAAGAATCAAACAACAACGGATAGAATCTTGACCGTTACGCCCGCGATAATTAGACCCAGACCTTTATGGACTGGAAAGCAAGTTATTTCGACAGTGTTGAAGAATATCAAGCCAGCTTCCCATCCAAACTTGACGCTAACATCAAAATCATCAACAGCAGGGGTTTGCTGGGGCGGTAAGTCCGAAGAAGGGACCGTTATTTTCAAGGATGGAGAGCTACTCTGCGGTATACTCGACAAAGCTCAGTTAGGGGCTAGCGGAGGCGGGTTGATTCATTCAATCTATGAAGTTTATGGTCACACCATTGCTGGAAGGCTTCTTGGCATATTGGGAAGACTCTTGACGAAATTCCTTCACATGCGAGCGTTTACTTGTGGTGTTGAAGATCTGCTCCTTACCCGGGAAGGTGACGACTTTAGGAAAGAGAAGTTGAAAGAGGCAGATGTCGTTGGGGTCGAGGTTGCTGCGAAATATGTTGGCCTGGAGCAGGCACACATAAGCAGCAATAATCCAATGCTGAAGGCTAGGCTGGAAGAAGTGTTGCGCGATAACAACAAGCAGTCAGGGTTGGATAGTGTTGTGAACTCTAGAACAAGGATACTCACATCAGAACTAATTAAGGAATGCATGCCTGCTGGTCTTGCAAAACCTTTCCCCAAGAATCACATGCAAACTATGACGACGTCAGGCGCGAAAGGAAGCTCTGTCAACGCAAGTTTGATCTCTTGTAATCTCGGACAGCAAGTCTTGGAGGGAAGGAGGGTGCCGACGATGGTTAGCGGGAAGACGCTGCCTTCTTTCAAACCCTTTGAAACCAGTGTCAGAGCGGGCGGCTACATCACTGATAGATTCTTGACGGGTATCAGGCCACAGGAATATTTTTTCCATTGCATGGCTGGGCGTGAAGGGTTGATTGATACCGCTGTTAAAACATCGCGGTCTGGTTATCTGCAGCGTTGTTTGATCAAGGGTATGGAAGGGCTCAGAGTGGAGTATGATAACTCTGTGAGAGACTCGGATGGATCGATGGTGCAATTTTTGTACGGCGAGGATGGATTAGATGTCACCAAGCAGAAGCACTTGAGAGAGTTCAAGTTCATTGCCGAAAACGTCTACTCATTCGTAGAGGAACTTGGCATGCAAGATGAGTTCAACCGCTTCACAAACGATGAGGCTATGAAGTGGAACAAGGCGGCAATGAAGGAAGTCAAAAAGACGGGAAGAATTGATGCTATGGATCCCGTTTTAGCGCACTATTCTCCGAGTAGGCACCTGTATAGTACGTCGGAGTCTTTTGCCGAAGCATATAAAGCGGTAAGTCTTTTCCAGTTAGTATCTCTGATTTTAGGTATTCTAGAGTAATACTAACCATCTCGAACGATGTAGTACATCAACAACAACCCAGACAAACTCATCAAGAGTAAAAAGAACAGCACGGAAGGAAAGATTAAGAAAGCCTACCTTGAAGCTTGCCTTAACATGAAATACCTTAAATCAACAATCGAACCTGGAGAAGCAGTCGGTATCATTGCCGGCCAATCAATTGGCGAACCTTCGACACAAATGACGCTTAATACTTTTCATTTAGCTGGACACTCAGCTAAAAATGTCACGCTGGGTATTCCCCGTTTACGTGAAATCGTCATGACTGCGAGCAGCCACATTGCAACTCCGATGATGACCTTGACACCTAACGAGGAGCTCTCTGAAGAAGACCGCAACAAGTTCGCGAAGGCTATAAGCAAACTCTCCTTGGCGGAGATTATCGACGATGTCGTGGTTACTGAAAAGATCGATCAGGGTATTGCCTATCCGAGAGCCAAGATATACAACATCCGCCTAAACTTTTACCCATCCGAGGAATACCGAAGCCAATACGCCATCGAGATCGAGGACGTTATTCGTACGCTTGAGTCTAAATTTGTCCCACGACTTCAAAGGTTTGCGCGGGCAGAACTGAAGAAGAAAGGAGAAGAAAAGACACTCAAAACCGCGGCGAAGAGTGACGCTTTGCCTATAATTGGACAGTCTGTTGGTGTTGTAGAGGAAGCACAGCCTGAAGGCGAACGAGATGGCGGAGAATCCGATGAAGATGAAGATGACGATGGCGATGCCACGAATGCGAAGCAGAAGGCCAATCGATCAGAGGCTGTTTCCTATGCTGCACCAGATGACGAAGAAGAGGCCATTGCATCGCAGGCTAGAAGAGACGCCTCGCCAGATATGGACATGGAGGATGAAGGAATAGGGGGAAGTCCAAAAGAAGCACAGAGCGGAAGTGAGGATGAGAAGGAGGATACCCCAGATTTGCAGTTAAAGGCTGAGCAGAGGGCTGGGAGGATTATGAGCAAGAATAGTGATGTCACATGCTTTAAGTTTGACGATAAAAAAGGGGAATGGTGCAAACTTCGACTTGAGGTAGGATTCATTTCCCTTTAGCTTTCAGATTCACCAATTCTAACGAGGAGTCAGTATTCCGCCGAAACCGCGAAACTCCTCATGCTCACTCTTGTGGAGAAGGCTCTTTGCGACGCTGTCATTCAATCCATTCCAGGTCTAGGATCCTGCACCACTTCCACAGAGAAAATCCGCGAGAACGGAAAGGAAATTGACGTCCCGGTCATTATCACAGAGGGTGTCAACCTCGCAGCTATGCGCGACTACCAGGACTTCATCAACCCCAACAGGATATTCACCAACGACATCGCTGGGATGCTATGTTATTACGGTGTAGAAGCTTGTCGAGCAAACATCATCCAAGAGATGGACGCTGTTTTCAAAGGCCACGGGATTGTGGTCGACAATCGCCACTTGAATCTCATCGCCGACATGATGACGCGTGGCGGCGGCTTTACCCCTTTCAATCGGAACGGCTTGAAAAGCAGCGTTAGTCCTTTCATGAAGATGAGTTTCGAAACGACGGTGGGGTTCTTGAGGGATGCGGCATTGGAGGGCGATTGGGATGATCTGAAGAACCCGAGCTCGAGAATTGTGATTGGAAGAGTTGGGAGAGTGGGCACTGGGGCTTTTGATGTGTTGATGCCTGTTGCTTAGGGGAATGTATGTAGGTGGGTAAGATGATTCACGCTAGCTTCTTCCGGGCTGGGAAAAACAGCTTGGGCGATCAAGTATGTATGTATGTACGTCTTAGATTCTGAGCCCAGAAGAGAAACCGCTTCTGCTCTGCGTCGAGTTCTATATTGCAGTGAAGGTCGTTGCAGAGAAAGGTCGTCGTGAAGAGGTGAAGTCGTTCTAAAATAGGCTACTTAAAACGGGCTAGTATTGTACGCGCAAGCGAGCCCCGCCATCCCATGGGCACAGAAACTTTGCACTGCGTAACAGGTTCAACAACAACTCCACCAACAGAGAGAAAACGGCTAAGTTCTCACAGGGCATCATGGCGCCATCTTCGGCTCTGATTTCGAAACTCAAGGTGCAGCTAAAGCTAGCTATCTCGCGCCTAAGAATGGTCCAGCAGAAAGAGACTGGTACATCGGACTCCAGAGCCGTTTCTTGTAGTTCTGATGCTGATGATGCTCGATAGCGCTTGCAAAGCAGCAGCGTCGGGCCATGGCACATCTTCTAGAGGCGGGCAAAGAGGAAAGCGCCAGGATCCGCGTTGAGAACATAATCCGCGAAGAACTCTCCGTCGAGCTCCTCGAGATCCTTGAACTATACTGCGAACTTCTTCTCGCACGCATAGGTCTCCTCGAAGCCAAGGAATGCGATCCCGGGCTCGAAGAAGCCGTCAAGAGCATCATCTATGCCGCGCCTCGCACAGACGTCAAAGAACTGCAACAAGCACGAACACTACTGGTTGAGAAGTTCGGCAAGGAATTTGCGCTGCAGGCGGTTGAGAACAGCGATGGCATGGTAGCGGAAAGAGTGCTGAAGAAACTGAGGGTCGAACCTCCACCTCAGACTCTGGTTACGGAATATCTTCGCGAGATCGCAAGGACATATGGTGTGGATTGGCCGAAGGGTGAACAGGATCGCCTACAAGCATCTCAGGAAGACGTCGTCGACGACGACGACGACGACGACAACGACAACAACCCTAGTGGCGGCCAAGCAATCAAAGACCTCGAAGCGCCCCTAACAACGGAAGAACTAAGTCGCGCAACACCCCCCCGCAACCTCGGACCCAAATCGCCCATCCGAATGACACCACCAAGTCCAAGCACCGACAATATCCGCCCCACAATAAAGCTCCCAGGTGTCCCCGATATAAAACCCGGCAGCATGAGCGCGAGGGGGGGAGACAAGCCACCGCCGTATTCAGATGCGAAAGGGGGGATAGATGATGATGATGGAGGACGGAGATCGGGCGCGAGGAAAGTGGTGGTTCCGGGGAAGATCCCGGATGTGGATGAGTTGGCGAAGAGGTTTGCGGCGTTGAAGAAGTAAGGGGGGTGATATGTTGATTTCTTCAGGCCTTTCTGGGGAGAAAAGATTTTGTGTGGCAATTTGCAACAGGTTAGGGGTTAGTAACGGAGTTGGCTCATGGCGTTTTAGGTCAATTTGATACTTTCTATGCAGGCACACAATCATCCTCATTCCACATCAAGTTCTTCAAATCAAAGACGTAAGTGGGTTTTATCCATAGGCAACTCGACGTCTGCGTCCGTCGTTGGTCTGGGCGATTTGTATTCATCGATCCTCCCATTCTTCGCCACAGAATAAGGAGGAATCTAAACTAGCTAAGTATACGCACAAACAACGGTTTGCCGTCGCTAGCTACTTCTGGAAGACAAGTAAGACTAAAATGGAAACATTCTGAGCATGCATTGGAGCACGCCACGGACGGGTCCATGCAGGAAAATCCTCCGCGCCTCCAGATTAAAATGGAATTCTCTACGATGGCCATATCGCACAAACCCCACACACTACAATGGGGCGAAGGCAGCATGAAGCCTTTACAGAGCCACAATGGGCAAGCAACACCAACGCAGAATATTTAGCTAGGGAACCCAAGAACCATAAACCGGCGGACCGCTAACTACTGAACCGCGCTCCCCCCCAAATCTAGTACCCCTCCATATTAATAAGCAAAGCCTTCAAAAACCCATCCCTCTTGGCCAACTTCTTCGGATAGATCTTGTCATTCTCTAATGAATACACTCTCAGCGCCTCTCTGCTCCTATGTCTGAGGACCTGGGTGCCGTGTCTTCGGGCGTCGACCAGGTCGATGATGTTGACGTGTACAGATCGTAGGACCTATGGGAGAGTGTCAGTGATGAAGAGTGGATGTCCCCTAGTCACCTCGCTCAGAGCTGAGCGTAGAAGGGGTTAGGAGCCCATACCTTTTTACACCCCTTAATACTCTCTGGCACCTTCTTAATACCCACCTCAAGACATAACGCCTGCCATCTTTCAAGTCTCGTCTCCTGCACCCCGCCAAACTGCTCCACAAACTCCGCTTCCAGACACCGCGCTCGGTGTTTCTTGAAGGCTTTGCTGCCCGGTCGCCAGCCTTGTTGGTTTGCGAGCCTGGAGAAATCGGAGAGGAAAGAGGCCGTGTCGTCTGGGATGAAGTTGGGGAAGGTTCTGAAGTAAGACATTGCTGTGGTTAGGGGAAGTGGTGGTGGGATGTATTAGGGGGCCGGTAGGCAGGCAGGTTTTGGTGAGATGTAGTGGGGTAAAAGGGCGAGATGGCCAGTGAGAATGGACTGAGGGTATAGAGGAAGTAGACTGTTCGAAGTTACAGGCTTGGGGGTTTTGTTCAAAGGGGAGTGGAAATGGAAAGCTACAGGAGCGTGCATAATCAACCGGTAGGTTCTATGAGCCAGTAGATGCAGGAACCCGCACGTAGTCTTGACAGTGAATGTAGGGAAAGATGGAGGAAATTATTCAGGGCAAAAATTGATATACGGAACGCTTTAGCCAAGACTACCTTCCTAAATCAACCATCAATTTCCATCATTACAGCATCCATCTCATAGTCGTCAAATTCATCCCTAGCCTCTTCTGGAACTCCATTATGAGTCGCATTCCTTCTCGCTTCCTGCAGCTCCCTAATCTTCTCCTCTTCCATCTTCTTCTTATGTATTTCCAGGTCCGCCAGGCTCCACGTACTGATGCCCTCCTGATCCCGCGCATGAAATGGCTGTGCCATGGTCCTCAGAAACTTCTTCGCTGACGCTACTGCCATATCCGTGCTCAGGTTGGTGTCTGAATCCAGTAGCGCCTGCTGGATCCACTTCGGTAGTTGATTTCTTTTCTTCTGGAACCGTCTATCCGCTAGTACCATGATACCGTAATCGTCCTTACCACGTAGTACTCGTCCGAGGCACTGTGCCGCGTGGCGCATTGCGTCGAAGGAAAGAAAGTCATTTTCTCGGATACGGTAAGTTTCGCGGAGGAATTCGAGTCGAGCTTTTAGAATTCGGGATTCTGTGTATTGGAAAGGCACGCCAATACAAATGACAGTACGGCCATACTGGTGGTCAAAATCGATGCCCTCCGAGACCTTGCCACGGGCGACGCAGAGCAGGACGGCGCCCCTGCCGTTGGAACATGCGGTCCGGAATGTCTCAAGAGCAAGGGATGTTTCTTGGCTGTCAGGGGTCTCGACTAGGATGAGTTTGTATTTCCACACTTCGTCCAAGATGCCCTTTAGCGCGTTAGTGCAATTACCTGTTATTCCTAAGCATGATATAATAAAGGATACTTACCATTCCCTGCCACATGCTAATGATCGACTCCATGTAAAGATAACTCGGAAAGAATACCACAACTCCGTCTGGCGTGAGTCTTGAAAACTCCATCACCAGATTACCGTAGTTCCTTACCACACTTGGCTCGTTTCTGATCTGAAATCCGGAACTAATGGCCACTTGATCGCTGCCTCTTGTTACAATCATGGGCATGAATGATCGCCTTGCTAATGTCATTGTGTAGGATTCCTGAACCACAGTGGTGAAGCCAAGCATTTTGGGGTACATTTCCAATGGGGAGATGGTCCCCGAAGTGATGATCACAGAGCTGAATCGATCAAAGACTGGCTTGATAGCTATCGCTGCATCAAGACAGGTAAAGTGCAGCACAGGGTTGGGTACTGTTGCGGATTCGGATTCGTAAGGCTCGAGAATGAGGAGGAATCCCTGCTCGTACGTTGCAACAAGAGTCGCAAATGTTGCCACTTCTTGCAGATTTTGATAGTCTTCGATGTTTGTAAGTTCCAATGTCCGTACTAGCGATGTGAGGCGTTCTGCGCAAAATCTGGCAAGAGGTTAGCAATGAAAACCAATGGCCTAAGGACTCAGGTTACCTCAGGGGTTTCTTTTCGATGAAGGTAAGGTCCTTCAGATGTTGCAAGAACGAGGGGGGCGTTTCTGAAATTACATGTAGCACTTTCATTCGAGTCTAGACCGAGTCAGATTTTGAAAATGAAATCTTACTCGTGTGGAGTCTTGATACCTTCAGATATTCAACAAACCGTTTTAAAAATGAAATAAAATGTTCAGCCCTACGGATATTTCCTGGGACAGCCTCTTTCAGTAGATCATCCGGAAGCGCTGGCGTAACATCAGCCCCCATCCTGAAAACGAGTATTCAGATAACAAACCAGGGTTGGCCATAAAAGCGTCTTCTTCTCTTCCTTCATCAGCCTCCCTTAAGCCTGCCACGAGCCTCTCATACTCATCCTGCAACTTTTTTGCATCTGTGGACTTCATTTCGGTAATTTTCCGCTCCAGGCTATTCGCACCCCTCGTAGCTTTGCGTAGTGAATCCTCTGTCAGGTCAATGCTCAGAGATTCTATACACACATTGTCAATATTATGAGCTTCGTCAAATACTACTATGCAGTCCTTCGATAGCTCTTTAGAGACGCGTTCCGCAATTTTTGGATCTAGGAGATAATGGTACGAGTAGATGATGACATTGCAGAAGGGCATCTGAAGTGGTTAGCAAAAGGCAGTGATTCGTGGAGGTAGACATACCATTCTTCTCGCAGTGAAATAGGGGCATTGCTTCTGCTGCTCCCCATAACGGAGCATTCCATCCAACGTCCATACACCAGGAGGAATAAGATTGTGTGGCTCCAGAAGATCGAGGTTCTACGAGTGCTTAGCTTAGCTGAGCTTAGTGCGTCTTCGTCACATAGGCATACGTCGTGATATACGCAGAGTTCGACTTCCTCACCCCTCTCCTTTTTTTCCCTCACAAATCCAGCAGTCAAGCTCCGACATCGTGCGTCGACAACAGAACCACTCTTTTCTCGTTTTACTGACGGATGCAGGCATAAATTCTTCCGACTCGTTAGTCCCAGTCCCCGAAAATCTTCTTCTCTACCAAGTTGATCCGCTCGGTATTTCATCAATGCCTTTAGCTCAGCAAGAGCCTTTTCAATCTCCGACATTGTACCTGATCGAGTTAGAGACCATGGTAAGGCTAAATTATGTCTTCTAGCTTACGAGAACAATAGATCAACTTCCGATGCTCGGGATAATATTGCTGGTATGCCACAATCAGGGACAGGAGAGATACTGTCTTTCCTGTCCCCGAAGGCATTTCTAGAACACAATGCCCTCCTGCATCAAGAGTTCCTATATGGATAAAAGATATTGACTAAACATTCACGACGTAGTTCAGAGGTTAAATAGTGATCTTACGTTTCAAGTCACACATATATCTGCACATTAATTAGACAATTAATAAATAGCAGCGGAAGTATCTGAACATACGCATATTGCTCTATTGAAACGTCAGTCTCCATAGTATACTTATCGTCCGAATCTCCCCAGACTTACCTGGGTATATCCGTGGATATGGAAATAGAACGGGAAGGTCGCTATTTCGTGTTAGCCTCCTCATTTAAATAAGACATCAGAATCTGAGCTATATCACGAACTCTATGTTGAATTTCATTATGTAGAGGGTGTTTTAAATGTGTTGAGAGTGGAGTGGCGTAGAAGGATGCTATTAGTACCGGGGCTGGAGTTCTGAAAGGCGTATATGCATGCGGAAGTCGATGACTAAGCCACAGCAACCATTAAAATGCCGTAAACAACTCCAACTATCTTACATACAACTAACGACCACGTTCACCTCCGCCGCAACTAATCAACACAATGAGCAAAAAACTATACAAATCCAAAGCGAGCTCTAGTAGAGCTGCTTCCAGCACTTTTGGGGCTCCGTTTGGCCGCTTTGGTTCATCATCGAGTCTAGGAACGATAACCTCGTCCTTGTCCTTCGTTTCTGAGCCGCCTGACCTTTCAGCAATTTCGGAACCCAACGTTGTGGTTCTCTTCAAGAACCTGTCTAAAAAGGATTCTACTACGAAAGCAAAGGCTCTAGAGGACCTACAAGGGTATATATCGTCGCTAGGTGTAGAGAATGGTGTGGTGGAAGATGGGGTTCTCGAGGCGTGGGTGGGTTTTGAAAGTGTTGTACATACATAGCAAGGGCGATAATGACTGGATATTCTCTTCAATAGATCAAATTATATCCCCGCATATCAGTTGACAGTGCAAGGAGAGTTCGGCAACTCGCACATGTACTTCAAGGACAAATCTCAATATCCAGTGGCCGGCGGATGGCGAAGCAAATGTCAAAGATAATAGGTGCATGGCTGGCAGGAACGTGGGATAGTGATCGTCTAGTGTCACGGGCTGCTCATTATTCAATCAATGATGTGTTTGCGACTGAAAAGAAACGACACGACTTATTGAGGGTCTATGGCCGCTCAATCTTGGAATACTCCAGAGATGCTATTCTCAAAGAATCGGTTCAAAGCTTGAGCGATGAGCGTATAGTCAGCCCGGATGATGCGGAAGCTAAATATGGACGAGTGGTTGCCACCAGTGTCTGCGTCACTACGAATTTGCTCTGTAAGTCCTGTCCTTTTCTGATACTCAACTTAGTCCGTAGATACTGTACGCTGAGTCCCCATTAATGCAGCCGAGCTTGGGCCGGACGACATTACAAAATTCCAGGACCTGTTCGATGAGATTTTGAGCGATGTGAAGTTATGGGACTTTGCTCATCATAATGACGCTTTTGTGCGGCGTTCGACCTACCGTTTGCTGCGGACATGTATTGCAAAGCAAAAGAGTTATTCTCCCTTATTTTCAATGAACGATTCGCCCGAGACTAACATCTCCCAGCTGTATTGTCGTCAAGTGTGAACGAAATCAGTATCTCCGTTCTTTCAAAGGCACTAGCAATAGATCAGTCCGGTTCAACATGGGATTACACGGAAGCATTATTAGCCTTGACTAATGCATTCCCTGCTGTTTGGACGGACGCCTTTACTGGGAAGCGATCCGTATTGCATTTGCTACGGCAATTCTTGAAGAGGGGTTCCCAAGGAGGTCCCCCAGAGTTTTGGGACAATGTTGCCGGAATATTTCAGGCAATTCCCACTGGCGTCTTGTCGCGAGATGCATCCTTAGCCAACAAGCTGCTGGGAGACTACTATACTGGTATTACTAGCTCACAGGAACCGAGGTCCAATGGGCGATCAGGATGGATCAACTATTTTGCCATCATTGCAAGGTTCTTAGCACTACTACCTGAAAGAGAAGACCGAAAGAAGCTCCTGGAACAATCCCTGTTCCCAATATTCGAGAAATATCTCCGGCGAGCTGATGAAGGAGCTCAATGCTCTATTTCGATACAGCCCCCAGAAGTCTGCGCTAACGGGTTCAAAACTATAGCACAACTGCTGTCCGATAATACCCAAGAGCTTCTTGAGCTGGAATGGCGGCGGCTAGCGGACCTGCTGCTTGAAGATATGAAAATATCTTTGCCCGAGCAATCAAAGGGGTTCGAGAAGTCTCAAGATAGTTTGACACAGGAGGTCAAGAGATGGTTCTCCATGCAAGGAGTTCTATTGAAAGAGTCAAAATTGCCTTCTTTTGGCTTGAAGCTCTGCATAGAGACATCCGTTTGCACTTTGAAGGCGGCGATTGAATTTTTGAAATCAGGAAATGGTTTGTCTGAACTTCACTCCAGGCACATGAATAAGTGCTAACAATTGAAGGCAAACCTTATGGAGTTGCTGCTGCGATTGACGCTGCTCTCCAGAATTCCCCACAAGTGCTCCTTAGCAATCCCGTTGCTAAAGAGGTATACTCGTTCGAGTGCCCCGCTATGGATTTACGCTGAGACGGTTTTAGGCAATTTCTACCTTCGTGAAGTTTGAACTCCCTTCTTTGATTCTCTCCCCATCATCTTCAACCTTAACATCTATCCTATACTCTTATGGGGTTTACTCGGGCCAGGGACCAGATTTCCAGGATGCATGGACGGCGGTCATTAAGGTAATATTATCAGCTCCTGAATCCTCAGCAAAATCAGACGCCATAAAACCCCTGCTTCAACGTCTGCCAAAGGAATTAAATGCCCTGGAACCTCACCCAGACCTAGAATCTTATATTCTTCGGAGTGTGGGGCTGGCCTTAGAAGGAAAGGAAGATAGATGGGAAGTTGTCAGTGAAGCCTTGCGCATCCCAGGTAAGTCTTGGTATCCTCAGAGTGTGAGATTGCCTGGTGCAGCTGACAAAGTCTGGGTGTAGTCGTTTCTGATAAGGCAGTGGGCCAGATATTATCAGACGTGGCCAACAGCTTGTCTGTAGCCGAGAAAGCAGAATATGCTCTCCAAGGGCTCGACAACTTCTCCAGGAGAAACAAGGAACAGCTCAAAGCTCACCTACAGACCAAGAAAGGCTCAGAGATTCTTTCGAGTATCCTCTTCTTGACAGAATCGGCAGATGAAGAGCTAGCACATCGAGCTGAGAATATTAATATATCGATTGAGGCTCTCCTTTCAAAGGGTGAGACAGGCCAGGTAGCTAACGAGTCGCTGGTTGATATCATTAAGAATGGCCTAACGGAGGCTAGTCCAAGCTCAATATCGTATGGCTCGACCTTTGATATCTTATTGATCTCGTTACTGATTGTGCAGTGTCCAATCCCTGGTTAACCGGGCACAGAGGTTATTAGAAGACTCATCCGTAGGGTCTAAGCGCCAGCTAGCCAGCTATATATTACCTCATTCTTCGCAGTGGGAGGCAGCTGTCCAGCCGTTCCTAAAAATTACTCCGAAGCTTTCTTTGGCGATAACTGATCCCCTTGCCGGCTGTGTATATTTGGTTGATCAGGCAGGGATCGCAGATCAAGCCCTCGTTCTCAAGCTACCTCGGGATTCTAATGGCTATTCCACAGCTATTCGGATCGCTTCTTATACTGCAAAGCTTCTCAAAGCCAATGATATATATGATTTGCTAGATCAGGACGAGCAAATCGCGATATTCAAGAACATAGTTCTCATCATGCAGCTTGCCAATGACAACATTGGGTTGGCAGGAGCGAACAATCTTTGGACCCAATATAGCCCCGATGTCGAAGAAGGCATACTCGAATTTATGTCAGACGCTCATGCCATCATTGTGAAAATACTTCGGGCTGGTCTGAACGGAATCACTCTCAAGCCAAATGACCAGGACGGCATTTGGGCCTATGGTCAGGCAACTTCCGCTAAAGCTTTTTATATGGCCAGAGCTTCAAGTTTGATTTACTCGGAGTTGGTAGAGCTACAAGGTATTCCGCTAAAAAACGTACCCATCTGGATAAGGGCTCTAACTGAGTATCGCAAGATCAATGGTACGGATGAATTCCATGATATCTGTCAAATTATAAACTAATACTCCCAGATATCTTTTCCGCATCTGCGCTAATTTCTGGAATCTCACAAACGATGGCAGTCAGCCGGGAATCAGAGCGCCTCCGAGACCGGCTTGTCAGCGATCTATCGGGCCATGATATCAAGAAAGATGTAGAAAAAGGTGCAGCATCCCCGCTATCTCTGCAGGGAAGAAGACTGACGAGGTTCCAGGACTGCGGGATCTTATCGTACTGAATGCAATGCTAGCAGACCTTGACGAGACAGCAACACCAATGCCTCAGCACCGCGTTGTCTTTTTCGTGAAACATATTATTACCTGGTTTGGTTCTGGCCCACCGGTGAATATTTCCGCCGTTTTGGAGAAATCAGTAGCGGTCACGACGGAGATTGCAAAGATTTTCACGTTGCTCCTTCCCCAGATCAAAGAGATATATGGCTCCTTCTGGGCCTGGGTATTAGATTTTCTAGACAACTTGTGGTCAAGCATCAGCAATTCTGGTATCTCCAAAGCAGCCCAGGGCGCAGTTCTAGAAGAGGATTTGCCAGTTATCTATGCGACGTTAAAGCTGTATGCGGTTTTGGATTCCATCCATACGGCAAATGTCGAGCTTGAAAAAGAATGGTCAAGCCACAATGGAACTCTAGCCAAGTGCCTTTTCCGTTTACTCAAAATATCTCAGAGTAAGTTCTGAGATCATCTAAACTCTAAGCGTTTCTAATGTCACCAAGATGTGCCGGACGACTTCCACCAACCGCTGAAGGTGGTAAACACTTTTTTATCTAGGCAAATCCTTGCGCTTCCCTCAAACCGGATCACAGAGCCTGACGAGGTAAGTCTTAACTGTGCTCTCATATGTTGTAGTTTACTAATTACGGGGTGTAATCTTCAGATGTATCCGCTCCTCTGCGTGGAGTCCCGAGCTGTGCAGCAGACTGCATTTGAAATCCTTCACCGCTATATCCCTCGTGCACAGGAAAATATATCTCTGAAGGCAGCGTTAGATAAGGCCGTAGTCAAATTGCCCGCTGAACTACTGTCATTGATCCTCGAAGCTCCAACTCTGGATGATTTAGCCGACACGGATTTCGAACGATCGATGCCCCTTCTACTCAGGGGTTATCTCTTAAGCTGGAGCCTGGTATTTGACCATTTCCCTCACGCTGTAAGTTGCCATCGCGCTTCCATGCAAAGGAAATGAGTGGGAACTATAAATTCATTATCTGACTCGCACGATCCAGTCCCACAAAGTCCGATCTGATTACATAGAGGACCTCAAGCAGGGAAGTTTCCTTTCTGGCCTCCTGGATTTCACATTTACCTTCCTTAGTCGCAGAGGCAAATTGATTGATGCCTCCTCCTTCGGTGTTACCTCCTATAAATCAAACACCGAGGACTCAGCCGAGCGAGATACTCAGTGGTTACTCCTCAACCTGTATTTCCGGAGCTTAGTTTTTGTACCAACCCTAGCGAGAATCTGGTGGTTCGAATGCTCTCGGGATATCGTTAAGAAAGTTGAAGCGTTCACGGAGAAATATATCTCCCCGTTCGTGATTGACGACACGTTGAGGCATGTCAGCGAGTGGGTTGAGTACCAAACTTCGATGGAAGAGAAGAAGCTGCAAGTCAAGGTATCGAAACGGGAGGTGACGGCGGGATACGAGGTCGACGATCAGACGATGCAAGTGGTCATCCGATTCCCACCTGCATACCCTTTGCAGCAGGCAGCCGTTGAGGGAATTAATCGTGTAGGAATTGATGAGAAGAAGTGGAAGGCCTGGTTAATAAGTACCAAAGGCGTCGTTACTTTTTCGGTGAGTCTAGCCTTCCAGACCAGATGCGCATACGAAACGCTGCTTGCCTAACCGATATCTTGCTCTAGAACGGATCTATTGTCGACGGCCTCCAGAACTGGCGTGGCAACGTCGAACGCGCTCTGAAAGGACAGACCGAGTGTGCAATCTGTTACTCTATCATCTCCAGCAACAAGGAACTGCCGACAAAGGGGTGCTCGACCTGCAAAAACCTATTCCACGGAAGTAAGCACCCTCGTATATTTGCTTTGTTTCTCGCCAGCGGAACCCCAGTGATCTTTCTCGATGACTGACATTTTGGTTTAGGCTGTCTATACAAATGGTTCAAGACGAGCAACGCATCAACTTGTCCCCTTTGTCGGAATCCGTTCAATTACGACTCTCGTGCTGAGGGGAAGGGGCAGGCATCTAACTAGCTATCTGGGCTCACTTGAGCGGTACGGAGTTGGCGGCTGTCCACCCTTTTGTCTCTTGTTTTCTCCAAAGTCAGACTATTCGGATGTTGGTCAGAAAAAGCAGGGTAATTTTACACGTATGAAATTGTAATGTCGGTGGCCGCTCTCTCCATTATTGCATGGCATTCACTGCGTCTGTGGAACACAGAGTCCAAACGAAACTATGTGAAGCTTAAGTACTAGCAATTGCTATGTCGGAACGCACAGTAATAACACCAGTCCAAGTACTTCTTATTCCTGCGAGTATGCCACGAACGATTCTTGCTGCATAGCGCATGCAAATAACAATTTCCCATGACCTCCTTTGACACATATTCCTTGTCTCGTTATTGCGTGCTTTTCCTCCATCGTCAATTGATTCCAGAATGCATGTTCATCCACCCAGGCCAATGACTACGATCCCAGAACTTAAATACACAGAAGTCGGGAATTTAATTCAATCGTCAGTTCCATTCGTTCGATATACTTCATCAGGAAGCGTGCAAGCAAATAGAATATATATACATACAAGTTTCCGGAATCCACATATTCGCTCACTGTCGTAGGAGTGCATCATCTAGGCGCGCGCGCGCGGATGAGTGAATGTGCGCAACTCCAATCAATACATATATATATTTGCATTGTTTGTTTTCCCCCGTATTTCTTTAGGAAGGAACATAAGTAAATTAGCAGCGACTTTCCAATGTCCTCTTGGTGCAGTTGGTAGCACACCCACCATTTCTGTAATAATTGATTTCCGTTTATGATACCCATTTGATTTAAAAAAGGCGTTCTGGGTTTGTAGGGAGACCGGGGTTCGATTCCTCGAGAGGATATTAACATTTTTTTTTTTCTCCCGTCCTTTCTCTTTCTTTCTTCGTTCTCTCTTTTCTCTTGCTTTCTTTCTTTCTTTCTTTTTTTTTTTTTTTTGCTGTGTGCGCTCGAAGGCGATGTGAGGTTGGTGGTGAAGAGGCTGTTTCTGTTGTAGTTTTATGTAGCGACGCGAAGGTGGGAAGAGGTAACTCACAGCAACACCTGGAATAATCAGCGTCCAAGAGATTCCGAGAAGAGAAGAGGAAGAAAAATAAAAGAGAACGGAGAAACTAAACTTTGAGATCCCTCTCTATAACTACACACTATGTTTGTCCACCTACCCTCCTTCCCCTTTTCGGGAAATCTCAGGGCGTGCAACGCAGCACAATCAAAGGAGTCACAAAGATGCGCTCGACTCAATAGAAAGAGCATAAAAAACCAAACCAAAAATAAGGATCCACAAAAAATATGGCATTGGTTGGTTGTTGATGCACCACATTCATTCCAAGGTAGAAAACCAAAGAAGGGGAGGGCTGTTACTCGCCGTTGCTCAGAAGACGGCACATATATGGTTATCTGTGAGATACTCTCGAGACAACTCCTGACTTGTTTGCTTTGCTCATTCAGTCGCGCATTCGTTTTGGTCTCTGCAAAATTTCCCACTCTCTATGCTCACTAACTGCTAGTCGAACCCATCCAGAGGCCGTCTCGAATATCCTTTCTCCTGCCTTCTGGAAAAATCGGCAAGCTGTGAAGAACTCGGGCGATATCAAGGCAAATTTCTTTGAAAACGTTACTGGGAACAGGATAGAGGAGAGGAATGATGTTGGGATCGGAATAAGCTTTTGTGACTTGTGATATGAGGACCCCAGCAGGTGACAGCAGCCAACCCGCCCCCCCTCTCTGCCTTCATCCTCCTTTGCTCATCGTAGTGGGTGTTGGGACCTTCTGTGATGGGATACATCTCAGTTGTCTTCAGAAAAGGGCAATTGATTCCGTAGTGATCGATGATCGTTGCTTGATTTTTGCCAGATGAGATAAATAGAATAAAGATCGAGATCCTAATACAAACATGAACTCCGCCCAATGGAACTTGAGATAAGAACGATGTCACGCCAACCGATTCAGAGTAAAGAACTATCCCACTCGGTCTGTTCCTCTCGTCCTTACTCCAGTTTATCCAGATGCTCCAGCCGCGTCAGTACGACTTGCTTGCTTGTCTCCTCAATTTCGCCTGCCAGAAAGACCTCATCCAATATTGCATACACCTGTATCCGCACTCCATCAGCACAACCAAGTCCCATCCCCAGAGCTATCCATTCAGAAAACTCACCTTGAAAAAATTAAACACTAGGTCCAGTTCACAAACATTCCCGAAAAAAGCGTCCAGTACCTCGACGAAAAAATGTATTGCCTCGAGATAGGCAAGTTCATTATCATTGGCGTCAACGCATACGCAGAAGAAGAGCCCAGCGTATCGCCGGTAGACGACCTTATTGTTCCGGAATTCCACAAAGTTGGATTGGTGTTTCTGATCGCGTGGTGCGACGAGGCGGTGGATCTAGTTTCTACATGTTAGAGAGAAGGGAATACCCAAAGATGCGTACCGGGTAGGTACGTGCTTCGCCTTTAAGTTTGATTTTCTCCTCATCCTAGAGTATGTTAGCTAAATGACTTGATGCATTGGACTAAGAGTGAGCTTGAGACTGAGAGGGAAAAGGTGCTTAAACTTACATTGTATGGTGCATACCACTTCGCCAGCCGGGTTTTGCCTCTGGATGTGCGAAGAGTACCAATTAGATTTCTATTCCCCCAAAATAAAAGATCCTGCGATAATTATACTCACTGCCGATTTTGGACAAGTATGAATGAGAGCACCATGATGACAGTTTGACGCTTACGGGAGTGAAATAGATGGGATGAAGCTCTGCTATGAGCTCTGATGGAGTTCACAAACGGGTTACGGGAGACGATTTAGGCCAGTGGTGTAATTGGCATGTACTTCAAGTATCAACCAAGTCTTTGGAACTTACAATTACATTGGCCCACATATTCTATATATAAGTTAATTCTTCCCTGGTGGAAATAGCTCATCTACTACATCAACGCTGCACGAGTTGTCTTGTCGTAAAACTCTAATGTCATAGCCGCAAGGAAACATGGTATCTCTTTCCGCCCTTCCACCCAGAACGTAATGAGATTTTTGATTTCCAACGCAAACAATGAACTAGGACCACCCGAGATCTTCATAGTTCCTGCAAAATCCGGTCAGCCAACTTACTCCAAAATCTCTAAAACCAATTCACTCGATGAACGACCATAACTAAAGTGTAACTTGCCATTCTCCCCATCAAAGATGATGCTATTCTCTTCATCCTCGTCTCCTGGATAGAACATGCTCGTAACTTTCACTCGCCCATTGGGCATGAAATCCATCTTCCAACCCAACACACTTGCTACTGCCTCTCGAAACTCCAAGCTCTTCGCACTCCAGATCTGCTTCAATCGCATCATTCGCTTCTCCTTCTCCGCAACCAATCCCTTCATGTCGCGAATGTCCATACGCGCATTTTCAAGCGTGCTGACCGGTACGACCTTGCCAAGTTGATCACTTCGACCCTCAATTTGAGCGAGAAGCTCACGGTTCTCTTCTCGTAGTGCGGCGAGGGTGGCGAGCTTGACGGTTTCTTCGAGCGCCGTGGGGTTGTCGCGAAGTTGAAGGATGCGAGTACGGGACGATTGTTCGAGGGAAGAGAGACGAGCTTTGTGAACCTCAAGTTCTTTCTGCAGGAACATTTCCGACTGGTGAAGCTTTGACAGCTCTGTATAAAGAGTTAGCTGTGAATGTGGACTGCGAGTACTGCAGCCCGCATAGACACACCATCTTGAAGTTTCCGGTTTTTCCGCACGAGCTGCCCTATTCTCTCGTCGGGGTCTTCCTCTCTTGGTCGTTTCGTACCTGAAATTTCGGTGATAGGAGAAATCTGTTCCTTCTTCGCCAATTCTTCGCTCACACTATGGAGCTCATTGCGGTACTGGTCAACCATATCTTCGAGCTCCTCTATCCGCTTCGCCTTTTGTGCATCGAAGCTTCCAGGCTGAAATGTAGTCTCTTCGGCATCGAACGTTTTCTGTGTGCAGTTAGCACAAATCGGTCCGACGTCACCCCTAACAACTTACCAGCTGCTCTCGGAGATACTCAACCTCCTTTACAGCTAGAGCTCGCTGTCTCTCAAGCCTCATTTTCACTCGGCCGTCATTACCTCCGCCTGCTTTTAGTTTCTCCAGTTCTCTCAGCAATCTAACCTTATCGGCCTCAAAATTTCTTAAGATCTGATCCTTCTCAGCCAACTCAGGCTGAAGAGCCCCCAATCTCTCCAGTAATGCAGCATTCTCGAGTCGTTCCTGCACGAATGCTCTCGCAATCGCTTCAGGGGTATCAAATTCCATTTCTCCTCCGGTTGAGGCCTCATTCTGAAGATATGTCGTCCACGACTGCCGCTCATCCTCCAAAATCTGCCTTTGCAACTGGACCTCAGAAAGCTCTCTCCTTAGATCCTCCATCATCCGCACCTTACCCTCCAATACTCTCTTTTCTTCCTCGACAACCTCCACACTCTTGTTCAATTTTCGATGAAATTTTAGCTCTGCGAGCTGATCTCTATTAGTAGACTCCAGCTTCTTGATGTGTGCCACTTGCTCCGACAATTCTCTTTTGATGATCGCTAAAGTCTCAGCGTCTCCAGTCTCTGCTCTTAGGCGGAGCATCTCGCTTCCCATGTTCTCGATTTCCACTTCCTTCCGCGATAGTAGATGCTGTGTCGTATGCAGGGCAGACACTTTACTATTAAGGTCGTCACGGAGCTCCTCGACTGCTCGCTGAAGTGTTTTATTTCGCAGCTCCAGCTCACTCAGCTGGTGCTTGTGCTGTCTTTCTTGGGACGACAGCTCAGTCTGAGTTTCCTCAACCTCCTCCGTCAATGCTCTATTCTGATCTTGCAACGCGCGCAGCTTCTTCTCTGCTTCGCTCTTAGCGTTGATCGATTGCTCTTGTACATTCTGGAGCTCTTTTGCAAGAGCGTCATATCTGCTTGACGTGACATGTCTGTCGCTATCAGAAGCCTAGCAAAATTTTAGAATGACCATGGTAACACTATATCACTCGCAAGTTATCCATACCTGCGCCCTTTTGAAATCAGCCTCGGCCTTCTTTTGTGTCTCTCTCAATTCCTTCTCGTGCCGCAAGCTTGTTAACTCACGTTCCTGCTTGAGTGTCGAGAGTTCATATTGAAGCGTCCTGACCTCCGCACGTAAATCCTCATTCGCGTAGTCTAGTCCTACATCAGTGCCCCCTCAGTATCTAGGATTATAGTTACACACCTGGTTTGACCGATTGCCTCAATAAGTGTTGGGTTTGCTGGGCTGCTGGTGGCGTTGTTTGGCCAGTAAGAAAATCGTATGTCGGCTGTGTGGTTGTATTAATAGTCCTTATCGATTCCTGGATACTGTGAGAAATATTAGGGATAAGGCATCGCACGCAACTTACCCTCGGATTCACTCTTCTCGACGGTTGGAGTTGACTTGTTCTGGTAGAAGGAAATCCACCAAATATACTCTGATCCATGACTGGATTTCGCGACTGAGACTCCCTAATGGGAGAACTCATGTTTATGCGAAAGGGTGCGTGGGATGCGCTTTAGATAGTACAGTAAACTTCGAAGATCTCAGGTGAATTTGGGGGACGTGATGGACGTTTCGCCACAGGTCGCGCGAATTCGCCCTTACACGTGACCTTCCAGAGAAGCTATCCCCAACAGCCCAAAATGCGGCTACTGTTGTAGGTATTATCTAGGTGATTGTGGGGCAATTATCTACAGAGGGTAGTTTACATGATGCTACGCTGGCTATTGAAACCCTGAGTCCTCCGCCTTCGTCCACAAAGAATCTGCATCGACAAAGGAGATTGAGATTAGCATAAAGAATGTCTGAAGTAGGAAATTCTTTTGCGCAGTTCCCTCCATGGTATAAAAGGAAAAGTGGATATGGTGGATATCAACGTAATTTTCTATACAGCAATATACTTCCCGCTGACGATCCTCCTCACGATCGGCACCTCCTTCCATGCAACTATCGGACTTAGAGCTGGACTTGGCACGACATCTTCATCAGCAAATGGATCAGCCTCTGAAGAGTTCGTTGCTACAATGGCACTTGATGTAGTGCCGAGTTGACTCAGCTTGAGTCCACTACCCAACCCGACGGCATTGTCTCCAACGATCTCCCATCTAGCCTCAACATTACCAGGTCTCGCCTGATGATCCGTAGTGAATCTCGCGATTAGCTTTCCTGGAGCTTCACCCGCTTCGAGTATCACGTCTCCCAGTCTCCAATATACTATTGATTTCTCCTTTGAGAAATTCCCCACAGGCTTTGACTGACATGCAGAGGCCCTGGCCCCTTCAAAGCCGATAACGACGATAAGATTATGAAGGGTTACTGCGCCCTTGTCAGCTGAGGCAAAGGATGGGTTCAAAGCATATGTGAGGATGACTGAAGTCTTCGTAGGCTCATGCTTCCAGGACGGAGTGAGCGTGATTGGTGCATGTGCCGATAGGGTAGAATTATCCAAATGCACTTGGTATTTAAACGCCACTGCAGTGCGGATGATGCTTGATAAGTTGACGCCATACTCCCCAGCCCGTTCAGGGGTCTGGCTGATAAATGTTGGATTCGGGGCTACCTTCTCTAGAACAGGGTAGTTTTCCAAACGGATAGTTTCCGTACCGCCAAAGTGAGACAAAATGTCGATTGGATTGTATGCCAAAGCAAGTTCGCCAATGACAACAGCTTTTGTGGCACGACCCTGCTCGAACCACGCACTAACAGTCTCAATCACTGATGAGTTGAGACCTGGTTCATGCAGCTCGGGATGCTTTATGCTAGCACTGGTGAGGCTGCTGAGAGAGCGAGAAGAACGGATTGACTGTGTATCTGAACCTATGTGATCCTCTGAAGAGAGCGTTGCAGTTCTTGTAGGTTTGAAAGGAGAATTGGATGGAGGAGATTCTGTGCTAGGTATCTCCGGAGACTGTGGCGAGGGCACAAAGATGGTGTTCCTAACATCTCTTCTACCGCGGACCGTTCCAGCTTTCCGATTGGGTGCCGCTTGCTGGGAACGCTTAGTCCATGCTCAGAGCTTCAGAGTTTTCAGACTTACCAGGCGTAAAGTTTTCGCAACGTGCGCGAGTGCTTCATCCGCATCTCCATCCTCTTCCCGAATCGGGTCGCTCCGGATATCAAGCTTGAACTGGGGTGCTGGAGATTCCTCACTAAAACATGTCTGAGCGCCTTGGACAAGTTGGGATTGACAAAACCGATTTTTCTTACTTTGCTGCCTGTTCTACTTGAGATATTGGGTCTCTTCCAGACTGGGGAAGGTTGAACCCATCCGAGTCCTTGTGCTCCTCCTGAAATTGTAAGTACAGAACCGGGCTTTTCAATGACGATAGCATACCTCTCCTGTCACCATAACAGATGGATTTGCCGGTGTCTCCTCGGCCGGTTCAACTTCGCCAAAACCCGAGCCATTGACAGGGGTAGGACTTGTCGAGCGACCTGCTGCTGGTCCAATATTTTCGCCATTTGGCGTATCCTTGGATCCCCGACGGACTCCCTTCTGTGACGGAGATTCCGCGTGAAGTGAAGACCGTCTGTTCTCACGCGGCGGTGACGATGGGAGATGGCTGGATGACGCAGGGGGCGATGGTAGAGGGGGCGCATCTTGAGGGGTTCTAGTGAATCCGCCGCCAAATCGGTCTGTAGATCGCTTGTCTGGTGATGAAGCTCTGCCGTAAATGGAGCTCTGGCGTCTTCGACCTATCACAGTTCCCAGTCGCTTCAAGCTACTAAGCCCGCCATGGCGGGGCTCATTACCTACAACACAGTGTCAGCGACTCTGGCTGTGGCCTTATCTTCTATCGACTTGGCCCTACCTGAGCGAAGTCGCCCGGCGGTGGACGTACCTCCGGAACCCCCAGATCTTTGACTGGCTGTTTCATCTGTTACTAGATAAGGCGCTGGAGGTGACAGTTTACTACCAGTAGTAGTCCGGCTTCTCTGTCTCTCAACCTTCTCAACCTTTGCCTTTCTACTGACAGTTCTAGTAGCAAAGCTCCTTATCTCGTCTGCCGTCTCGACCTCCAGTATTACATTCAGACATTCTTCGGCGGTGATGCGATTTCGTTCTACCTGGTCGACTTCATGAGTTTGAAATTGCGTTAAGAGGTCTCTCAAGTAATTGAGTCTGGTTTCATCGACGGATTGTAGCCTTTCGAAAACGTATGGTGCTTGAGATTCCCATTGACTTGTAGCGTTTTCTACTCCAGAGGTAGCATCAGCCACCTTCGTAGCCGCAGCTTTAGCACCTTTCTTCTTCAGTTTTTCGGCTTTCTCTTGTGCAGCATCAATCTCCTTCGCCATGGCTGCGAGATTTCCTTGTATCGTGCTCATCGCCTGCATATCTCGGTTCTTCGTAGCAAATTCCCGCAATGGCCGCTCGACATCTGCTTCAATCTTCTGCGCAAGCGTAAGGTGGGATGAAGCCAGGCTTTCTGTCGAGCTGATAATCTTCTGCCATGGAGTTTGAAATATCCTGATCTGATATAAGCTTTTGTTATCCAACGACCGTACAGCATTTATTTCCTACCCCAGATCTGATGTTTCATCCGGCGGTTGCTTTCGAGCCAACTTCTTGAGTCCTTGCACGTAGGACTCTTCCACTCGCCGCCGTTCCTATTTGATGGTGAGTCATGTTCCCAATCGATGCCAGACAAAGAAGGCGAGACCTGAAGCCAATCTGCAATCTCTAAATTGATCTTGCCCACGCGCTTCACACGTTCATTCAATGCTACAACTGCCTGTCCAGGTTGTAACGAGGCCTTCACAGTATCAGTGGATGATGGAATATACCGTGCGACGGACCTGCCTTGCACTTACCAGCATGGCCGGGTACTCGGATCGTGAAAGTTCCATCTGTAGACGTGACTCTGCCAGCCCGAGCACAATTGTCCAGGTCAATCACATATAGAGTGTCACCAGGAGGTAGGACGGAGGTGGTCAAGGAAGAGGTTGAGGAGGGCGGCGTCGGATGATGGCTGACCGAGTTAGGGTAGAGTAGATGGCCGCTTCGGGGGTGGTGTAGTTGCAAGCAATGTGGATGGAACAACCGAAGGGGAAATGGAAACGAACAACCTTGCGGCCCGTGCCAGCACATAGACGCCAGCCGATTAACTTGTCAAAGGTACATGTACAGTACATGCAGGAGACTTCACATAGTGTATTAGGTGCCTGTCCTTAAAGACTGAAAGACAGCTCGCAAATGCAACATGTACGTTGGACGAGTCGGAGCTCATATTTTGCGCAGGTCAATGATGAGAATGCAGATTCCAGTCACCACAAATGGCTTCTGCTTCTCTTGTTTGTGTTGCGTGGCGCGGCTCCTTAGGACGAACCCGGGTCTGATCTGATGTACAGAACCCTTAAGCTCATTCGCAAGCTACATGCATATACCTACTTGACGTGCGCCCTCTCTGCACCAGCCATTGAAAGTTATGTCATCGCAGCCGGCATGGCAAGCAGATCTGAATTTTTCCGACAGACTATCCACAATTGTCAAGATGTGCGTCTGATGAAATGCAACAACATGAGTTTTGAGGTGGCGTTTACTAATATACAACGTGTTCCAGAGCGTCGATGTACAGAGATGCACATCCTGCAGACGACTTGACCCGGGCAAATCAACAGGCCAGGTCATTGGAAAATGAAGCTTATGTTAACGCAAGTTCGCGTGTACGTTCTCTACAGGCGAAGCCATTTTGCGTAAGGCATTGACGGTCTGCCTATTCAGGAACAATATGATCACATTTGTCACCAACTTCTAAGCAAGATACAATGTGAGGCGAAAAACGCAACAAACAAAGATGATCGAGACGACACACCTGAGCCATTTTCGGGCGGCGTTACCGTTGGTAAATATACCCATGCAGTACATCACAACGATGGAATCTTCTCAACCGTGTACAAGGCACGGCCTGTCTTCACGAGAACCAATGCAGGGTCAAAATTCGTGGCCCTCAAAGTCACGACACCCGCAGTCATGAGCCCGCCTCATGACTCAATACGGGAAGCTAGGATTTTAACTGAGGCCGCAAGCCCTCATGTCATTTCATTATTGGAAACGTTTCAGCTACCAGGCGGGCATTTCACTATGGTCTTTCCATTTATGCCTATAGATCTGGAGCAGCTACTAAAAGGGAGTCAACTAACCATTCCCCAACTGAAATCCCACCTTACAGACCTCTTCCGAGCACTGAAGCATTTACATGCGTTGGGGATCATCCACCGGGACGTAAAACCTTCAAATATCTTGCTTACATCTGAAGCCGGGCCGGCTTATTTAGCGGACTTCGGTATCGCTTGGTCTCCTAGCGATAAGGCCAGCGAACCACCTGATCGCAAGATTACGGACGTTGGCACTACGTCTTACCGACCTCCAGAGTTACTCTTTGGTTTTGCTGGTTATAGCTGTGCTCTGGACATGTGGGCTGCAGGTTGCGTAGTAGCGGAGGCTCTGGCGCTCACAAACGAGCCACTATTCGATGCTGGTCCGCTTGGAAGCGAGTTGGCTCTAATCAAGTCCATCTTCAACAGTCTGGGCACTCCGAATCTGGATAAATGGCCAGTAAGATCCTTCAACTGCGGCAATTAGAAGGCGCAGTATCTGACACAATGACAGGAGGCAGCGGGATTTCCGGACTGGGGGAAAATCGAATTTCATGAGTTTCCAGCAAAGGAATGGAAAGAGTTACTTCCAGACGTATCAAACGATGCTCGCGACTTGGTCAGCAGGTTAGTCTGCTATGAAAGTAGCTGGAGATTGACAGCGGCACAGGCAAGATTGCCAGATTGTTCAATTCTGGAGATATTACTTCTAACAACAAGCCCAGGCATTGGCACATCCATTCCTGGATCCCAGCAGTGAGTTAAAGTGAGGAGATAATACTAATAGACCAGGCAAATCCACACTTTACCCCTTGCTTAGTTAATTTTCCCTAGAAGCAAGGAGGCATAAAAGAATTGATATGCTTCCCACTATCTCTCCACCTAGAATTGCGTGGAGACCACGTTAAAAGCCCGTGGAACGCATATTTGTGAGCTTGATAAGTTGAAGGCGCATGGCGCCCCCTCAAAGGCCCATAAACCAGGTACACAAAAACCCTACTGTTTAGGAATCAACTCCTCTCCCCCAGTCCCGTCAAAAAAGAATGAATGAATGAAACAAAATCGATGCCTATTAGAAGGGAAAACAACAATATCCTCCAACACCTCCAATATTGTGGGTATGTGAATTGATAATCACACCTTGTCTCCTTGCCTACACACCTGGAATGTGACGATGTGATAATGATGGGTATGATTGACTTGACTTGAGACTTGAGAGAAGGTGAAACCCCTACCCACGAGAAAAGAAAAAAAAAAAAAACCAGCATCCGCCCATTAGGATAGGGGGAGTCCACAAAACAGCCTTCTCCTCGACAACAAGCTGATCTTATCGCCGCGGGACTTTCATCTTCTCTCAATCATACCGCAAGAAACAGATCCTTGTGGGTTGTAGAATTCTATCGTGATGGCTTCATTTGTTGACGTTCGGGTTGACGCGTTCATTTCGCGGGCCGGCGGGTCTCGCGCTTCTCGTTCAACCCCAGCCAAAACCTGGGATCCAGGACCTCAAGGATATCGCTCTCTTGTGAAGCTGTTTGATTCCCCACTGTCATTCTAGTGGATTCCTCGTCCCGCAAGGGATCTATTAGACAATAGAGCCCAAACGGGTCCCTAGCTGTATGTTAGAGACCATAGGCGCTCACCCTAATCCATGTTTCAGTCCCTTGTCCACCCCACCTTCACGGCCAGCCCGCGCCACCTTGGTATTCTCTTGACATGCTGTCTACACCTTCTGTTCAACCTTGGGCCCCTCTATTCCATAGAAATTTCTTCTCAGCCGTGAAGCTCTTTAACTTCTTTCCTTGACTCCGTTTAAGCATGTTCTGTGCCCGCTTTAAAATTCTTCTATGTTTTGTGCTAATAGTTTAATAGACCGTCATCTTACAGCCAGCGATGGAAGGGTCATCTGAACAGTGAATCTGTTCGGACCGCTGACCCATTTTGAAAATTTGGTAATATGCCTCGCGAGCGGCACAGTTTCACATAGACACCGTCCCATTGGAGAACAACGGAAAGTAGGAGTTTTCTGGCCTTACGTGTTTGGGAGGAATATTAAGAGGAATTTGTTGGATGAATTGGTTCACGTGTTGCTATATACGGCACCACCGAACTTGTGCTTGGCATTCATGCGAAATGCATTGTGAATAGGAGCCGGAAGAATTCAGACGGAGTCACCTTCTCCTACCGGAGCTATCCGTTCGACGGGGAAGATACACCCTGGTGGCTGTCCGTGTTAGCAGCATGATTCAGACATCACACTAGTTACCCCTCTCTCGCCCAATAGTTAGGGACATAGCTAGGGTTTCGGCTGGGCTTGCAGAGCTACGGGCATTGGGGACTGGGATCCTCTCTACCCAAGGCAGACTTGGCAACTATCAAGTTACAGACGGGCGAAGCTACTTTAACAAGCGAAGCTATCACTACTGAGGACGCTGCCTCTGAATGTACAAGCATGCGTGTAACTGTCATCTCCGGCTCTGGTTAGATGAGAATCCAAGACTGCCATGAGAGATAGTATCTTAGCTGCCCATGGCTGCTGCTTACTGATCTGCTCGAAAGACATCTTCCACGTCTAGAAGACAGAGTTTTCTATTTCCCAATCCCTTTCGGGATCAAAGTAGCCTTCGATCAACAAGTCCTTCCTGGTTGGATCGCCAGCGAGGAGCAACTCAGGATATAGTGCCAGAGCGGTGTCATTCTCACAAATGAATGCTGCTGCCTAGCTGATTGCCAGAGGCAGAAAGCCGAGGGTTTGTAAAAGTTCTATTGACTCTGTCTCGCTCCAGCCGTGATTCTTTGATATTCTGTTTCGTAGCAGTTGATTTGCATCTTCCACTTCAAATGGCTCAACGGTGATCAGCATACCCCTGTTCACCAGCCTCTCTATTGCCTTGGTTTCAGGGTGGACAAACTGAACAATGGCGGATACAAGACTAATAACTGCCAGTGCTTCAGCCATCGCGAGGAGGTAAAGCACTGAATGGATTGCGACATACGAAATCAAGATTGCTGAAATAATATGGGGCTCTACAAGGCCCAGATGGAGCTGCCCCGATGATGGAGTCTGGGGTAGACTAGGTAGTAGCAGTGAAACAAGGTATATATACACACGATAGGCATGCATGTGTGATAGAGCTATCATAGGGTAAATACTTTGGCCTTGAGGCGGCTGCAAGGCTCCTCACATGAATTCGCAACCATTTTGCAAGCGAGAATACTTATAGTCGCCCGTACTCCGTACTAATCCGGTTTAGTTATTAAGTCGCTATTTTAAGAAGTTTGGCCAGCCGGCTCAACCTCAGCTCAGTCCTCAGGCTGCTCAGCTGCCCTCGCATGTAATAATCAAGGACATCCTTCACGTTACTTCACCATCACTTTCACTTTGGCATTATGCGACCCTGCCATGGCCTTGTGCTCGGTCTGCAGAAGCATAGACCTTCGCTCTTTGCTTCTTGTCTCCCCAGAAGTACGCCCCGAAATAAGATATTATAACAAAGCTGAAGTTTACCGGCACTCGCAGGAAGACGAGCCTTGTATTAGGCTTCACTACGACATCTTCAAAGTCCACGACTCAGCCGATAGTGGTTGCGAGCTGTGTAGGGTAATATTTTCGGCTTATGAGAGCAAGGAAGTAGAGGATGAAGAAATCGTGAAAGGTTTACCGATAATTCTAAGTAAACAGAACAACGAGATCATAGTGAGCTTTGACAGCTCCGAAGGCCTGATTAAGCTTTGCGGCTTTGACGTGTACGTAAAGCAAGGTAAGTAGTCTTGCCATGACCCCGTTTGCTGCAATTCCGCACTTTTAAATTCTACCCCCCCTCAAAAGCTGATTTCGCTGGGTTTGTAGACTCACTTCACATACAAGAAGGAGTTCCATTAAAATTTTTACGGGAAATGCATAAAGATCCAGGCTCCCAGAGCTCTCTAACACTCGCTGCAGGGTGGTTGACTGATTGCGTGGACAATCATGCCGCGTGCTCCACGTCCATGCAGGGTTGTCAGAAGCTACCAAGTCGGGTGCTAAATGTCGGCGATGGGACTCGAAATCCCTTTCTCGTTGAGTCTGCTGCTAACGGTGGGCTGGAGGAATGGGTAGCGCTGAGCTACTGTTGGGGAGAAGAGCCGTCCATGAAACTTACCAAAGACACTATGGACACACTCAAACAGGGTGTTCCACTGAATAGATTCGACCCTACTATTCGTGATGCCATATTGGTCACAAGGGCCTTAGGGATCACTTACCTTTGGATCGATTCATTGTGTATTCTTCAGGATCATGATTCAAAAGATTGGAACAAGCAGTCTTCTAAGATGGATGAAATCTACGGAGGCTCTACCGTAACGATAGTAGCGGTCGACTCAAGTTCCGTCAGGCAGGGGTTCCTGAAAGAACGAGAGTTACATTACATAGCGCTGGAGTGGTTACCTTACAAAAAGTCGCCCAGAGAATCTCACTGCAGCACGGATGCGCAGCAGATATATCTCTCTCCGTCATGGAATCCGCGGAAAGACAGGATCGTTGGACCTTGGACGACGCGTGGATGGGCAATGCAAGAAGGGCTACTTCCGAACCGATTGCTGTTCTACACATCTTACCAGATGATCTGGAAATGCTGCACTGTGCTGAAGTACGAAAGGGGCACCGCGTCTGAGCCTTCAGAAGAGGTAGTTGGTGGATTAACTGAATATGGAGATGGGACGATCTGGAGTTTTGATACATTTACAAAGTTCAAACTCTTGCCTTGGTACTTGCAGTTGCTTCCAGAGCAATCAATTTCCGAAAAGTACCGCCTATGGTACGTACTTGTAGAGGATTACAGCCCACGTCACTTTAAATATGCCCAAGATCGTCTTGTAGCCATATCGGGGTTAGCGAAAATCTTCGGAGACCTGATCGGAAATGATGAATACTTTGCTGGCCTGTGGAAAGGGGACATGGTCCGTGGTCTGTTATGGCACGTTTCCGGTGCAAAGTTAATACCAGCCAAGTCTACAGAGAATTCCTCGATTGGCGGAAATATGTTTCCATCCTGGAGCTGGACCAGTGTTGGCGTCAATGCTGTGATCAACGATCACACAAATCAGAATAGTTTCAGAGCTTTGTTGACAGTCGAAGATGTAGAGGTTGACCTTGTTGATCCCTTAAATCCATTTGGCGCAGTGAACGGCGGGAGTATCACCATCACTGGTCCCTTAGCTCAACTATCAAGACTCTACAACAAGGAATGGCGCTGCAAAGAGACGCTCATGTCAGCTTTGGAACGCTACATCTCGAAAGTCGTTGAGGAAGAGAGTACCCAAGGAGTAGAAGAAATGTACTCTTTCCCTTCTAACGGTCATTACGCGGCGCTACAAGTGCTTCAGCATTTTCCATCAATAGATAGCCGCTTGGATTTGCTAATACTGGAAGCCACCGGCGGCAATTCGAAGTGCATGCCAATATACAGGCGTGTCGGAGTTCTTACGCTTCGGTATTACCATCAAAGATCGGTGGCATCTCCGAGACTACGCGATGTATATGAGAGATCAAAACATTCGCTACGAAGTCGACTTGGTCCAGAAAGTAGCCGGCGTCAAGTGAGATGGACACAGAACAAGGATGTGTTCCTAGAGCTGGCCACAGAACCGTGGCCGCGTCAAACTGTAATCATCGTCTAGAATTCGTCTTGAATAACCAATCATTTAACTGCTCAGAAGATGCTCAGGGAATCGCGAAGCGGTTCTAGCCGAGGCGGTAAGAGATGCCAGCCGCAGAGAGTAGCCAACTACTATACTGCAGTGTGCTCCCGAACACATCTTCGACCCGTGTATGGGTAGCAAGGTGGCGGGTATATGGGTCGAAGATGGGATCGCGGGCACACGACGGACAGTAGTGGTAGTAGTAGGTATTTGAGAACCTTCTGGGGATGTGGGGTCTTGAGACCGTTGCTCCGCTATGGCAGAGCGGCCGCATCCGATCCAAGCTTGACAGAATTATCGACTTTGGTCAGGTGTCGGATGTTAGAAAAGTTTGCCAGGGGCGGTCATTTCTTTACAATCTGAGGCGTTCTCTAAGGGAGTGCCGACTCCATAAGTCTGCACTACTCGGAGTGGGCTTGATAGAAAAGAGATATGGGTCGATACCAATTCGTCGTCTTGTACTTAACTCTTCAACTAAGGTCTTTGGTGGTGACTATGTCCGGACAAGGCGCTCCCTTCTGGAGGGGGTATTCTACCCTGGCGCTTTCTGTCTCTGCGGTCTCATCCACTCTTTCCGCCTTGCTCTCCATTCCTTCCTCCTCCCCCTTATGTCGGGAAGCTAGTAGAGTTCTTTGAGATGCCACAACTGTAGCGACACGTACTTCGCATATTGTTTTAAAGCCTAATTTTGAGAGTCTTCTTGATATATTTAAGTATCTCCTTTGTAATATCCTTCTTCCTATGTGCACCGATTTCGTAGCCTCTAGCTATAGCTTCCCTCAGTAGCTCTTTTGTCGTAAGTGCCCTCCGACCCACGATAGTATAGACTTAGGGGAAGCCGGAATCGAAGGATAGTCCTTATTTCTAGGGCTAGGCCTATTTCGGTGGCGAGACCAAGTACAGTCCCAGGTCATATGTGTCCGACCGGTAAGTGAGTTTTCGAGATAAACAACGCGGTCGCGTTGGATTCCTCAATGCCGGTCCAGCGCAGGATTGTCTTGAACCTCGTGGAGATCTTAAAAAAGATATTAAGGTTATGTTTTGGGGATGTTTTGGGGGACGAGC